>VXBP01010347.1:366695-509496 GCA_013400115.1 Rhinopomastus cyanomelas
CTCGACCTACTGGCCACACTTCTCCTGATGCAGCTCAGGATCACGTTTGCCTTCCAGGCCGCAGGTGCACACTGCTGGCTTATGTTGAGCTTTTCATCCACAAGCACCCCCAACTCCCTCTCCTCAGGGCTACTCTGCAGCCAGTCACTGCCCAGCCTGTATTTGTGCTCAGGATTGCCTCGACCCAGATGCAGGACCTTACACTTGGTCTTGTTGAACCCCATGAGGTTGGCTTGTGTCCACCTCTCCAGCCTGTCCAGGTCCCTCTGGATGGCATCCCTGCCCTCCAGCGTGTCTGCTGCACCACACAGCTTGGTGTCGTCAGCAAACTTGCTGAGGGTTCTTTGGGGAACAGGTCCGAGCAGCAGCTGCAAACTGAACTTTCCCAGGCGTGGGCATTTTTGCAAGTGTGTCCATGATTCACAATCAGCAAACAGTCACAGAATGACATTCCCTGAGGAAGAATTTAAACAACTGAGCAAACTGGAAAGCAAAGGAGTATCTGCAGCTTCAGTGTTATTTACAAATGAAATTAGAGCTGATTCGTTTTCATCTGGATCTGAGTCCAGTGAACAAGCATTAGTATCTATGATTACGTATTTTTACATTTAAAATATTCATTGAATTAATCAACACTTGCTCCTTGTCTGATTCAATTGGCTCTACCAGAGTAGCTCAAGACTGTAGTTTAGAAGCAGCATCCAGACTATAATAGAGGAACAATTTCACTTTCAAAGTAACTTATTTAAAACTGACTAATTGCTCCCATATAGCCTCTAGCTACAAAGCATTTAAGGGAACTGCAGTGTTATAACCCAAGTCCTCTGGCAAGGAAATTGCTTTGCTAAAGGGCACAGTGAAATAAAAACAAACCTGCTGGTACAAACAAAAGAACAACATGAGTTTGTACTTACCTGGGGTTTCCCTTTCCTGAGCATAAAGGTCTCTATTTTTTGTTGGAATAGGCATTTCAGCTTGCTCAGTCTGACAGCAGATCAGACCTCACAGGCAGCAGGGAACAGCTCTGACCCTCAACACTCAGTGGCCAGAACAGTGTAGTTTTACTAACCTGCAGTGTCTGACAGGTATTGAGAATAAAGCACAAGCCTGTCCCCTGATGCACGTGGCTCCTGAACTGAACAAATCCTTTTGCTGCTCTACCTCCATCTCAAGCCCAGATTGCTGGCTTCAAGGTTAGTCTGAATCTGGGGACTCGTAACACTCACAGGGATGAAACGTCCCCTTTGCACAAAAACATATAATACAAAAATCCCCAGAGCAGCTCAGCATGGGATGACAAGAACTAGGGCCATCTCCTTAAAATCATTACCTTAACTGCATTCATCTACTCTGAAAATGGATGCCAATACAGTGGTGAGAAATGGGTACCTCAACTCCGAGCACAATGACGGTGGCAAAAGTTCCAGTTTTAAGATTTATCTAGAGAAAGACTGCACCGGGTATCTCTCAACACACACAAGATAAAAGAGTTTCCTGCAGGACTTTAGCATCAATCAGCCTGTAAAACTCAGATTTCTGACTTCACATGGAACTGGAATAATATTTGCTTTAAGGAAGAAATGTTATTGTCCTTCATTTCTCTTTATATACAATAGGCTCCTAGAGAGCCATGGAGAAGACAGATGCTGACAGACTTGTTGATCTTTGCTAAAGGGAGTATATGCAAGAGCAAAGTTTCCAGCTCATATCCTGAGCCTGGCCAAATGTAGTTCACTGGCCCTCTATGGTCTAAAAAAGCCATCTGATGGCTCTCCAAAAGCACTTGCAGTCAGTGAAGGTGTTCTTAAATATTTTTGGTTTTCGTGAGTGCATTTAACTTGCTTTACAGAAAACCTGATCTTGTGGTGACATGTTTGAGGCCCTTCCTCATTCTTGCATTAGAGACTTGTGAAGAGGCAGATGTGTATTGTGCTCCTATAGCTTTCTAAGGAGACACAAACTAGAGCAGAAAGCTCTCAGGAGCCACAGCTCTTTTGTTTCCAGCTTTCTCAGGCTACCTCATCCCCAAAGTCTGCTCTGGTACCAGCTCTTCTGCAATCGAAGCAGAAAGGGGAAGCTCTATGGGGACAAGCTCCCTACAAGAAATTTGAAATAAAGTTTTGTGGGATTTGCTATGTAAAAGCTTCACAATGAGAAAGATTACAGCAGGTAAAGCGGGGATCACAAGGCCCTTCAGTGATTGATATGTCTTTTCCATCCTTACACTGCAGGCAGGCTGAAATACCTATTGGTGACAGAACAGCATACTTTAGCACTGCGACGAACTACGTTTGAAACAAGGTTGTATTCATGAGCTGTCAGCGTGTGCTTGCCGCTCAGAAAGTCAACTGTGTCCTGGGCTGCATCAAAAGAAGCAGTGACAATCATCTGAAGGAGGTAATTCCCCTCCTCTACTCTGCACTGGTGAGACCCCACCTGGAGTGCTGTGTCCAGTTCTGGAGTTCCCAACATAACAAGGACACAAAGCTCCTCGAAGGTGTCCAGAGGAGAGCAACTCAAATGATCAGAGAGCTGGAGCACTTCCTGTATGAGGACAGGCTGAGTGAGTTGGGGTTGTTCAGCCTGGAGAAGAATAGGCTCCCAGGTGACCTTCTAGCAGCTTTCCAATCTCTGAAAGGGGCTACAAGAAAGCTTTTTACACGGGTGGTAGTGAGAGGACGGGGGAAAGGGTTCTAAGACTTGAAGAGGGGAGCAATCTCCAGTTTGTTCCAATGAGGAACAAATTCTTTGCTGTGAGGGTGCTGCGATGCTGGAACAGGTTGCCCAAGGCAGCTGTGGCTGCCCCATTTCTGAAGTGTTGAAGGCCAGGTTGGATGGGGCCCTAAGTAACCTGATCTAGTGAAGGTGTCGCTGCCTGTGCAAGGCAAGTTGGAACTGGATGATCTTTAAGGTCGCTTCCAACCCTGGCCAGTCTATGATGCTCCGCTCCTGCTCAGTTTTGCCCATACAGACTCCATTTTTCAGGGTGTGCACTTTGTGCTAAATGTGCCCTTGAAGAGTTGAGATTGGTCTAACATCCCTGCGTATTTGTGTAGCAGCTAGATAAAGAGATCAATTGCAGATGTTTTCAGTGTGAGGCTAAAACACTCTTCTCACAGGTTTTTCTTCTGTTCACCAAGAGATCAAATACATATTTAAACCAGGCAGAACTAAACTGACACACGTGAGTGCCAAAATGTTCACTGAGCCTAGAAATGGTCTCGATTTGTAAATAACAATTATTTCAGAGAAGAGGAGGGTCTCATTATAGTGGATCAGAGAGATCTGTTACAATTGAGCCTTTGCAACTCCTTTTTAAATGCAGACACAAACTGGTACAGAGACTAACTGTTATATCAGCCTTGGCTGAATTACAGAGCTGGGCCAGAAAAGGCTGCTGCAATCCAAATATGAAACAGCAGAGAAAGAATTTATCAGACTCCACCGTAAAACTGTAGTTGTAATGCTTAACAGATTCCTAGGTGTCTATTAAACTCCAACAATTATATGTGACCCACCGTGTATGAAACACCAGTTAGGGAGAGGACCAATTAATGATGCTATTTAACACAGGAACTCAAGAGAGAAGATACCCTATGGCTTGAAATATTTATGGTTCTTGTGGTGATAAGGATGGCACATTGAAAGGCCTTTTGATGGAACAGCCTTCTGCTCTTTTTTATGAATAGACATATAATAAATACCTCATTGAAAATAGCTTTTTCAATATAAATTTGCAAGTGATTGTGACATTCTGAGAATCTCTACTAATAAAGCAGTGCACAACCCAGATTTTAAACTGAAGGTGCAGAGAAGAAAATACCAAAGTGAGAGAAACTTTCTCCATGTGTATGATTTATTAATTTTCATTTTATTCAACCAGAGCTGAATGCTTGATTTGCTTCAGAATTCTGTATGATCTCATTTTATGCCCCCAGAAGGGTGTGCCCTGCCTGCTGCTCAGTGAATGACAGCCCACAGTTGCTGATGTGCCCAGCCTGTGCTTGTGATGGGAATTTAAAAGCCCAGTGCTTGAATGGCTGTCACAGTGTGTCAGAAAGCTCTGTCCCATCCTCACAGCACACACAGGCACACATGGAAAAAACCTGCTTAGGACTTGAAAGTGCCATCTTATACATTTAACTGATGCATAGAGTAAGGAGAGTCTTGGTGCTTCTATCTGAATTTATAAAATAAATCACTCACCAGAAAATTTTAGCTCTGGACTCTAAAAGTGTCATAAATTCCCACACCTATTAGTTCTCTTACTGTTACATAAACAACATGCAAATGCTAGTTCATTTCACTGATGCCTCTGTTATTTTGAGACTAATTATTTTCAAACTTGGACATAAACAAAAGCAAATATTCTTTCCTTCTCTGCATTCTTTCCATGGGACTTTTCAGTGTCTCCAGGATTTTGCTCATTGCAAGGAGGGTAGGACTAGATGATCTTTCAAGGTCCCTTTCAATCCAAAGCTTTCAATGATTTTATGACTTTATGTATGTTGAATCTTTTAAGTAGTTGGTGCTGAATCTCTGCAATAGTATAGGAAGTTTCTGGAATTATCCACTACTGAACACATCTAAGCCACTTGACTTTAGAATTCTAGTTTTAAAACCCAGACTAATTGTAAAGGAACATGTGCTCCTACCATCAATTCAAACCTGAAGAGCTGGGAATTATTTTTATACTGAGGTTTATTAGCAGATAGATAAAATCTTCTCTGTCCTACAAAAAAACCTCCCAAAACTGTAAGAAAATCTTAGCTAGGCAGTTATTTTCCCTTCAGGTTTAATCCTACAATGGGACATATTTTAGATGGAAATGTCAGGAAGGATTTTTTGAGCCATGAAAATGCAGCTCTTGATAGTTATCTCTACAGGGAGTTTCACTTGACACAGATTCTGGAGTGATTCCCGAAGGTTCACGCTTCTCCCTCAGACCCACTTGTCTAACAAAACACTGCAAATGCGACCTTGTCAATACTTTAAGAACTTTGCTTAGAAAGGGAAGAGCTGGCTATGAGCCACACCTGACACAAAAGCAAAGAACTAAAAGCCAAACCAGCTGTGCATAGCCCTGTGTGCCGCTTGCAGGTCCATCGCTTGGCTCCACCAGAGCTATGATACAGCTTTGACCAAACAGACCCGTTTTAGCTTGGTCTTCCCTGCCAGCCTTCCCTTATAAGGGGTGGCCTTCAGAAATCGCTCATCTCAGTGCAGCAAAAGGCCACTAAATATTTACAGAAAGTGCCACACAGCACCTCAGCAAGAAGCTCCATGCAGAACGTTCAGGAGAAAAGGCTTAAGGCTGTTCTGCGTGGCAACAGCAATGTATGGTGGAGCCAAGACTAGGTGATTGTTTTCATGTCATTGCTTTTGTGCCTTTACATCAGCTTCAGCTTGTGTGCAGCTACCCCAGCCGCTTCACAGCAAAGACATTCGTAAAGTGTTTATTCATACAGGGCAGCAGAACCGTGAGCAGCTTTTCTTCACTGCTGTTGCCTGCAAATGGGCAGGAAATGAAAAGCAACAAGAAAGTGAATTCTGACTACATTCGTCTACAGCATCTGAACCTTCAGGCACTGATTGTACTTTGATCAACACAGAGAAGGAAGAACTAAATGTTGTGGGATTAAGGCTCGGCAGGTTAATTACAGTACAGCACTTGCTGCAGAACAGTTTGCACGGGTACATACCGATCGTCATCGTCTGCATGAGCGTTGGTGCCAGAGGTACTTTGGAGTGTGGGCAATCCCTCCGTAACCCCCTCGTCTATTGAGCCTAGGCAAAGAAAAAACAATGCTTAACTTAATGCAAATAAGTGTTTACACAGGGTTGGGGCAGAAGGTAAAACAGACATAAAGCTTGATTTCCCACGTCTCTGACGCCTTGCTTCCTGAGTGATGGCCACAATAACGCCCGGCAGCACTACAGACTGGGGGATCAGTGGCTGGAGAGCAGCCTGGCAGAAAGGGACCTGGCACTACTGGTTCACAACTGGCTGAACAGGAGCCAGCAGGGTGCCCAGGCGGCCCAGAAGGCCAGTGGCATCCTGGCTTGGATCAGCAATAGTGTGGCCAGCCGGACTAGGGACACTATGCTCCCCCTGGACTGGACACTGGGGAGGCCTCCCCTCAAGTACTGCAGGTAATGCTGGGCCCCTCATTTCAAGAAAGAGATTGAGGGGCTGGAGTGGGTTCAGAGGAGCAATGAGGCTGCAAAAGGGACTGGAGGGAAAGGCTGATGAGGAGAGGTTGAGGGAGTTGGGGGTGTTTAGCCTGGAGAAGAGGAGACTCGGGGAGGATCTTCTCCCAGTCTAGAGCTCCCTGAAGGACATTGTAGTCAGGTGGGGGTTGGGCTCTTCTCCCAGGCACCAGCACCAGCACAAGAGGGCAGGTCCTGAAGCTACCAGGCGAGGGTTAGGTTGGATGTCAGGAAGCCCCTCCTCATGGAAAGGGTGATCAGAGCCTGGAATGGACTGCCCAGAGCAGTGGTGGATTTTCCCCATCCCTGGAGGCGTTGAAGGACAGCCTGGCTGTGGCCCTTAGCGCCCTGGTCTGACTGCTGTGGTGATGTTAAGTCCTGGGCTGGGCTGGATGAGCTCAGAGGGCTTTTCCAGCCTCAATCACTCTGTGAGACAGCAAAACTGTCTTGAGCACATCCTTTAGAAAGCCCAGAAGCAGTATGTTCCAAATCAACTTCTCCTCTGCACAGATTATCTCCTAAATGGACAACTCGCTAAAGGGCAAGGATATGGCACACCTAGAAAATGAAAAGAACCCACGTTAAATACAGCCAGAGTTTTCAAAGCACATTCAGTGCAAACGCTGCAAAGCGGAAACATTACCTGCACCTAAGGGGACTATTTTATCAATTTTCAAGACTTCTTGAGCAATAAAGTTGAATCCTGCTGCACTGCATTGCCTTTGTGCTCCAAATTCTCCACACATATATCTGTTGATGATGACTTCACTTATTGATAAGATGCTGAGATGGAAAGAGCCCTTTGAGAAATTAAAAATGCAGCACAAGAGAGACCAAACATCTGTTTGCAGCAGAGATGTTCACATAGAACCATTCCAGAGATTTCCTTGGCACAACAACATTCCAGCAAATGTCGCTTGAGTGGCTTTTGGAAACTGAATTTAAAGGAAATGCTGTGTTAAACAAAGCCATCGTGTCATTCACTCGATGTGGCTATGGCCTCAGACTGGGGACTGGGACTCCTCAACATTGCTTGGAGTCTGGAGTTCAATTTTTGTTTAGGTGTTTTGAACAAGGTTACTGTGGCCTGATGTCACCGTTAACAGGGCTGCAAGTTGGCAGCATGCAATTAAAACACTTCTGAGAACTGGTGCTGACCCCCTGCCAACCATACCCCTCGATACAACAATCCTCTGGTTTGGTTATGTGTGACCTTTTAGATAAACTATGGTTTGTTCCCTCTTGAAGGTGAGGGCAGAGAGCAGACTGTATCTCCTTACATTCGTCCTTCTCATCTGATGAAGTCTGCAGGTGATGGTAGCAGTGAATTCCACCAAATTTCCAAAAGACCAAAATTGCTGCCATTTCCCTGCAAACCAAGAGCTCCAGAATCATGATCTGGACATTATTAGTAGCATGGAAACCACTGGGAAGTGGCAATTGTGTCTTGACTCCTTTTCCCTTTTTGCAACTCAAGATTAAGAACCTCTGGAACCCTTGTGAACAGCCATCTGGTCTCTACTACTGAATCCACATGAGAACAGAAGGAGGAGATTCAGGGGCTGGAACTCCATTCCTACAAGGACACACTGAGGGAGCTGGGGTTGTTCAGCCTGGAGAAGAGAAGGCTCCAGGCTTGATAGTGACCTTCCAGTACCTGAAAAGGGCTACAAGAAGGTTAGAGAGGGACTGTTTATGAAGGCCTGGATGAGGAGCAGTGGTTTCACATTAGAGAAGGGAAGACTGAAACAGGATGTTAGAAAGAAGTTCTTTAGCAGGATGGGGATTGATCACTGGAACAGGTTGTCCATGGAGGTGTTTGAGGCCCCATTCCTGGAGATTTTCAAGGAGAGACTGGACAAGGCTCTGGGCAAATTGACCTAGTTGAGGATGTCCCTGCTCACTGCAGGGGGGTTGGACCAGATGGCCTTTGGAGGTCCTTTCCAACCCTTTCTATGATTTGGTGATCTGTATCTTGAGAATAAGTGAAACTTTGGACAGTGCTGGGAGCTGCTCTTGCTGCTGTGGTGTAAATAATTCTGCTTTCGAAGAGATTGGTACAGGAGCAGTCTGAGCTTGGGAACCCCTCTGGGCTCACTAGGAAAATCAAGTATCATTACGTCTGCAATGACAAGTGTCAGGCACAATGGAAAATCAAAGAGGAGGAACAAATGACACGGAAAGTGAAGCAGAAAATGAAAGGAGAGCACTGGCTCCAAAAAAGGCTGCCCCTATAAAGGACACTGTGTTCTACAAAACCTTACTGAAGTGAGAAACTCTTGTCTTAATGTGACCTAAGTTCTGGGGCCAGTGATGGGAAGAAACTTGCATCTCCAGCAGTTTAACAGAATGAACTTTTAAAATTTTGCTCTGAGCTGATAAACTCTGGGAAATGCAGCAGCGATGCCATCTATAAAGTCACAGAAGTTAATCCCATTTTGATTTATCCTCCTGAAGGACTGAAAGCCTGCTTGAAAATAAACGGCATTGCTCTTAAGTCTAACTTTACGTCTTCACCTCTCAAACGGAAACAGTGTTAATGAGTTATGAAAATACCTTCTGAGACACCGCTATTGTTGTAACCATAATGACTTATTTATCAAGGCCCTGCTTCATGTCTCATTCCATAGTACAAAGTGCTTCAAAATATAATAAATCGCAAATGAACAATTCTTGAAATTGCCCAAAGAGTGAATAAGAGCTTTCGCAATCTCAGCGAGCGAGGCAGGAATGCTTTTATAAATGCACTATAAAACACTGAGATAAATACATGCAATTATACGAGGGAAATATGTTCAAGGAAGGGAAAGCTGTACTTGAATGTATCTCGCAGCTTCCATTTACTGCTCCTACATTGCTGTATGAGGAAATCCATTTTTGGGAGGTAAAAAAGTGCTTTCTAGCTACAAAATGTGCTTTATCATGTACTAGGTACGTGTGAACTGGGCTAGAAAGCCAGAGCACTGCTTCTCTTTACAACAAAACGTGAATAAAAGCTGTTCTGAGCACAGTTTACAAAGTGATGCATAGACAACTAAACACTAATTCAAACATATCTGAAGACACAGAAGACTCGGCCCAGCACATTTTTCTTTTCTCCGTAACTGTTTTAAAGAAGAACATGCTGTACTCACATTGCTTGTCTACAGGAATCACTTCAGGCTCTGGCAGGAGCAGAACCCAGTAAGGTGCCTGCATACCAGAGTACCCTTCCAACTATTTTGTGTTCAACAGTCTCTTAGAAAAGGAGATTCTATAATGTTCATAGGTACTTCTTTGTCAACTGCTAAGTCCTAGTCTGACTTTCTCACATCCTGATTGATTCAAGCCACTTCCAAAATGTTCCATACACCCTACACTAGAGTCTAGAATTTGTTCTTGGGTCAGGGTGCAGAGAGGGGCAACTGGGCTGGTAAAGGGTCTAGGGAACAGGTCTGATAAGGAAAGGCTGAGGGAGCTGGGGCTGTTCAGATTGGAGAAGAGGAGGCTGAGGGGAGACCTTATGGCTCTCTACAACTACCTGAAGGGAGGCTGGAGTTGGCCTCTAGGGACCTACAGGACTAGTAAAATAATAAGAAAGAATAGGATCAGGTTGTGCCAGGGGAGGGTCAGATTGGATCCTCAGGTAATCTTCCCAGAAAGAGTAGGGAGGCCTTGGAACAGGCTGCCCAGGGAGTAGCAGCAACAGTCAGGCAGCCAGATTGCTTGAGGAGATGGGTTATTGGTTGGGGGTTGTAGGGCAGATGGTTGGATTTGATGATTTTAAAGGCCTTTTCCAACCTTTATAATCCTACGAGATACTTACAGTTGGTAAAACTCCCCCTTTCACTTCAANAGGGACCTACAGGACTAGTAAAATAATAAGAAAGAATAGGATCAGGTTGTGCCAGGGGAGGGTCAGATTGGATCCTCAGGTAATCTTCCCAGAAAGAGTAGGGAGGCCTTGGAACAGGCTGCCCAGGGAGTAGCAGCAACAGTCAGGCAGCCAGATTGCTTGAGGAGATGGGTTATTGGTTGGGGGTTGTAGGGCAGATGGTTGGATTTGATGATTTTAAAGGCCTTTTCCAACCTTTATAATCCTATGAGATACTTACAGTTGGTAAAACTCCCCCTTTCACTTCAACTGCTGCTTTTAACTTTACCTAACTGTTATTTCTATTTGTTTTATTCTGTCTGTGATGGTACAATTATGCTGATGACATAATTTGCTTTTCTTATCACCTGGCCCTGATGGAGCCTTTCTGAAGCTCCTACTATCAGGAATTAAAAATGGAGTCCAACTAAAGCTGTTTGTGAACAAGGGGGCATTTTTCCGGGTGACTACCCAGCGAACAAGCCATGTTGTTCAGTTTTTAAATCTACTATTTTAAATCTACACTATTTTGGCAACTAAACATAAAGATTTATATTTAAGCTGACTGCTCCTCAGAAAAGGTTAACAGCCTTGTCTTCAGAAAATAAACCATTTGCATGTGGGAAAAGCACAAATATTAACACTTCAAAGTCTTGAGGGATGGGATAGCTGGGAAGTATTTTCAGTTCTTGGTGAGTTTTACCTGAATAGTTTTAACAATGCTGCTCATGTACTGGAATGGTCAGACTGATCTAACCCTCACCTGCTTCAGAGAGGCAGAGCCTAACGCTCACCAAACAAACACAGGTCACTGGGATACATTTATTTACTTTGTTGTAGTTTATTTATGCAATTAACTAAAGCAGCCTTTCGTGTAGACATTATTTAAACAAAGCAGATCAGTACATCTGCCATTTTTACAGCTTATTTAATATCTTAGAGTAAATAAGCTCTACTGAGTACAAGTTCAGCTACTAAACTGAAAGCAAAAGAGCTGACCTAGACAAAGTTTTGATAATTAAAGTAGAAATACTGAAAATCCTCAGCATTCTGACTCAGTAAAAGCCATTCAGAGCACTCTGTGCAAGGAGGAAAAAAGGGACTATTACCGTAACCTTTAAGTACCAGCTGCTAATAAACAACAGCCTGCTAGAAAAACCCTAAACTGGCTTCAAATTGTCTTTCACGGAAAAAAAGGTTTCTCTCAGCCACTGGCAACATTTGAAGAAGGAACTTGAGAACCAAATCCCACAGAAATGGAAAGAGTCTCAATATTATGACTGTGTGGTTTTGTTTTCATCTGGGGCATTACGATGACCGCGTTCCGCCACTTATTTTGCAAACCTTACAAAGGCTCTCTGTCATGATTATACAAGATTTTATGTCTGATGCAAAGCACCATGCCATCCCTCTGCGGCTGCAGCCACAAGCCTTTCAGATTTCGTCTGCAGCTCAGCTGAGCTCATGCCTTTTGATACTAATGAAAACAGAATTATTTTCCCCAGTCAAGCAGCCAGAGGTAAGAGGAGGGAAGCTTACCAATACACTTACCTTGCTTAGCTGCCCTCTGCAAAGTTATTTAAGAGCTCCACGTGCTGTCCCCACACTGGGGTTTATACAAAACGTTTCACAGAACAGGGTCCACCTAGCAGTTTCATAAAAGCAAAGCACGAGAACCCCTAAAGTGAGTTTCCTCCAGCGAAACCACGAACACACACATGCCTATTTGTACCTCTGCCAACCCCCAGAAGTGACCATACCTATCGAGGAAGACTGTGGACTGATCAGGAGGTCTTCCTGCACTTGCTCGCTTCCTGGGACTGTCTGTTGATCACTCAGAGAGCTCTGGGATGCACTAACGGGCTGTGATACCTCCTCATGAACCTCCTCGTCACTTAACCTCTCCACTTTGACTCGCACATCTTCTTCAATCACAAGGGGAGAACTGGCTTTTGTGCTCTCACAGGTCACATAATCTGTGATTCTCCTGTTGGACTCGGAGGGCCCAGGCATTTCCAAAGTCCTAGAGTTCTCTGCCTGCTTCACCTTCTCCGACTGAAGTCTTCGATCAATTCCAAAAGGAAAAGTCCAGGGAAAAGCTAAGGATGAGTCCACGGGCTGATTTCTGGACTCTGGGTAAGAAGTGGAAGGATTCAGCACTTGGGGGGAACTCGTTTGTGTGTTACACTTAAGGGGGCTCTCGGGGGACATGACTATGTAGCTCTTGCGCTTCCTCCGCGACTCTCGGCAAACAGGAATGGTTCTCTCCACCACACTGCACTCGGAGGAAACTGGGGAAAGGCTGCCGTCTCGAGATGTGAAATTGCAGTTTGCACTGTTCTCCTGTCCTGCATCCAGCACCTTCTCTTGCTGGCTGTTGGGTGTGTTCCATAAAATGCTGGACTTCATGAATTCGGAGCACGTGCTGGCGACACTGAACATCTGCATGTAGCTGGCTGCAGCCAACACGTCAATAATGTTCTCAGTGTTAATGGACAGCGTGGCTGTGTAAGCGTATTCCAGAAGAGGTATGAAACCAGTCACTGTCACGTGGTGCAGGTCTAACACACTCTTGCTCTCGTCCTCTGCTTGGCCGACAAGTTTGGATCGGAAGAAGTCGCTGCAGGCTGCCAAAACCACCTTGTGCGCCCTGAAGATTTTGTCCTGAACGCGGATGGTGATATCACAGAAATGGCCGTCATTGCGGAGCATGTTCAGCTTTCCCAGCATCTCCTGACTGTGAGCAGGGGAGTTATGAGTGAAGGTTTTAACACCCATCTTTTCACCTTTCTGCTAGCGTTCTTTCCACATATGAGAGGTTGCAGGTGTTCTAAAACAAAGAGGAAAACTGTCATTTTCATCTCTGAAAGCAAAAGTGGCTTTGTGATTGTAAGATTCTGTACGAAGAAAACTCAGCTGAATTCTCTAGGGTCAGGTTTTTCTAGGATCCAGACTGTGTAATGGACTGATTCTACAGAAATACAATTACCTGCTGGAATCACAGAATGTTAGGGATTAGAAGGGAGCTCCAAACATCATCCAGTCCAATCCCCCTGCCACAGCAGGATCCTCTAGATCCAGTCGCACAGGAACATGGTCAGGCAGGTTTTAAATGTCTCCAGAGAAGGAGATTCCACAAAGACCTGGGCAGCCCGTTCTAGTCCTCTGTCACCCTCACTGGGAAGAAGCTCCTTCTCAAATTGACGTGGAACCTGCTATGTTCCAGCTCACGCCCATTGCCCCTTGTCCTATCCCCACAGACCAAATTATTTGCAGCCTATTACTAATACCCTGTCTCACATTTCAGAATCAGCCCACTCAAAACTGTTCAGTGAAAACCAAATGCCTGTAGTACCAGAGAGCATTTTTGAAATTGCCATCTATATTTTTATTTTCTGGGGTCAGGAAACTATTGCTGTCTGTTCTTAAACCTGATGGACCTTGTCAAATGTTGAAGTGGAAGAGACATTAACTTGGGTCCACCTACAAGTGGGCAGGGGCAAGCAAATGTCCCACAGCAAGTATTTAATACCAAAAAAGCTTTAGAGAAACGACAGCATGAATTCTCAGAGGACAGAGTTCAAGCTAGTAAACATAAAGTAAGAGCTGCCAACAGCTCTGCTTTCCTGCTGTAGTGCAGGTACTGACTGCTGAAAGCTGCTTCTAATAAATAATTTCTGGACTAGGATGAGAAGTTACCGAAAATTCCTTTGATGGATTATGAACCTCAAAGGAAAGCTTAGGTTTAAATCCAATAGATTTAATTGGCTAATTGGTTTTATACATGTGATAAATAACAAGGAGAGCAACTTTTTCTGACAAATATAAACCTGGACCTGCCCTCTCCAACACATGAGCAAAGGCACAGGGTTAGTGCAAGGTCCTGATAGGAGAAGGGACCATGACCCACACTTAAAAAAAGTTTTCAGGCTTCACTGTAAAAGAAACATGAGCCATCACTTTTCATTTTCCCAGTCAAAGTTCCACGACAAGTCCTGCATTCCCCACACAACTCACATCATGAACATCATACAGAAATATCATCTCAGTGAAGTCAGTGGTTAAATACCAACAACATAATGGGATCTGATTATTTCCTGGAGCCAGTCAGCTTCTTCACATCAGCCTTCTCAGTTTCTCACAAAACATACAACGCTTGCAAAATGCTGAGCTTCCCAGACACACAGAGCACTGTAGGTTTGGAATAAATCACCACGATCTCACCAGCCAAATGTCAGAGCCCACCTTGTCCTAGACTTGGCTGCTTCCTGCTCTTACAATTTCCCTTCTGACACCACAAACACTTTCAGACAAAGGAAAAAGATCTGTTTGAGAGAAGAGATTAACTAACACTTGACAATATATGTAAAGTCTGAGTTAAACTATAAGGACCATTTGGATTTAAAATGAATTCTCACATTGCTGCAGAGGAAGAAGTTCAGCACAAGCAAAATGTTCCCTTCAGCGAAAGAAAACATATTGACCTCAAGAGGCATCTGAAGATCCAGACTGCTTGCTCTGCAGCATGAATCAAATGAAAAGCATATTTAATTGATCTCAGACCAAAACACTACAGTCAAGTCTTGTAATAGTGCATTTGAAAAAATGGCCTTGGGATACCCTTCCCTCTTAATTCCCAGTTGCTGCAGCAGCTCTTTGGCACATCACAAGCCCACAAGTATTTTTCCTCAGCAATTGGCTACAAAAAGAATTATACATTTGCAAGGACTATCGACAGTGAGTCTGGTACTTGGAAACAGTAGCAATACATAACTATAACCAAGGAGAAAGATCCAAGCAAGCAATACTCCCTATTCCTATTGCTCATTTTCCTTCCCTCTTCATCTCCCAGTCTCTGTGTGAGAGCTCTGCTCACCTCCTTCAAACTCTGCTCTGAACCATTCCTTGTCCTGCTTCCCGCTTCCTGCCCCTCTCCTCTTTCTGGCTTCCTTTCCTCCCCTTTCCTTTCATCTTCTGCTTCCTTGACCTTGATCTGGTTACAGAATTGAAAATAAAATAGCGGAAGTCAGTGATGTGCAATAAATTGATTTAAATTTATTACAAGAGCCACGTGCCTGCTGTGAATGTGGGATATTGCTCTAAGTCACCTCTGCAAAATGACCTTCCTTCTCACTGCACTGACAGCACCATCGAAACAAGTGGCTCCTGCACAGGCTCTGGTGTGGACAAAGGATGCCTACAGGTACCTTATTTTCAGGAAAATCAACAGAGGTGGGCTGAGGCACGGGAGCACTACCAGTTCTTTACAGTTAATGAGGTAGTAAAACCATCAAATGTTTTTAGAAGGTTAACTTAAACAATACAAGAGTGTTTTCCACATGAAAAGAGCCCACTAAAGCTCAGCCGATTTATGAAATGGTTCAACTCTCTTTGTTAGTCTTTTAGTGACACAGGGCACTTTGATAGCTGCACTAAGTCATAGTGACGAAAGAGGGTAAAGGACTGCAGTGGTAGGGCTTCACTTCAAATTTCTGGGTCATCACCATATCAAACGGATGTTTTGTTGTGTCTTATTGCCCAGTATTAGATAGTCCAGGGCAGCTGCTGTTGGCCCATGAGGGTGTGATTAAGAACCATAAACCAGAGTTACCCAGGCACGGTAAGCCTGGCAGTGTGGGGTGTGGAGATCAAGGTGCACACACACTATGTGGTAAGTGGGTTGGAGCTGGAGAAGTCCATCTTTGAGCCACAAACCATCAGTGATTCTCTAAGCAGGGGATACAGTTAATGGTGAAGAAACTGTGACCTGCTTTTCCTTCCCAGCCGTCAGCACCACCGCTCCTCCTCATGGTGATCCTTCTGGCCCACAAGACATTAGAGTGTCTCAAAGTTCTACAGAAATATGGTGAATTTTAAAGACACTTTCAAAAGTTTTAAATAATATTCTCAGCAGGACACTTCAGTTCATAATTAACGGGCTGTATTTAACTTTGCATCAAACGGGAGCACTTCAGGGCTTCCAGAGCAAGAGGAACTTCCGCCAAAAGTAGTCTGGAGGTTCAGTGCTACCATCCCAAAGCCTGGGTACAATTTATTTGAAAATCAGGTCATTGCTTTGGCATTTTTTTTTCAATCTTACAACCACTAATGTAGGCCTGACCTTTACAGACCAGTCCCTGGGCACTGGTTATAGCACCATCCTGTTAAGATCAGGAGCAGCTCAGGCATTCTCAGATGTCCTGTAGGGCTGGACGCATGACCCAGACCATCTGACCTCTGTGCTACACAGGTACTAGCACCCCTTCACTTGCCTGGTTAGTCTAATTAAGTTCATAACTGAATTAGAGCTGCTGCTCTTAGTGTGTATGTACTTAAGTTCTTAGTGTGCACTTAACTTCAAGTTTGCTATTTCTGACTTGAAACACTTGTGTATGTAAACACACATCTGTTTTCCCCCCAACACCAGCTGGCCTAATAAAAGGTACTGTCTCCCGCTACAAATCCTGCTTTGCTGGAACTGCCAAACTGTTCTCCTTTCAAAAGAGCCAACAGCCTCCCTAAACTTTGCTTAAAACCATATTTTAGAGTCAGGTCAGCAAACTGAGTTTGAACTCAGCTCACCACTGCCAAGGCTGATGGTTATTTATGAGAAAGAGGAGGTTTCTGTGCTCAAAATTACGTCAATGCACAGCACCGGCTTTGGTGTTCTGGAATCCATGGAATGCAAACCTGTAACCTTTAGTTGGACCAGGGAAATGAACCATCCAGAGAAGTATGTGGTGGTTCAGAACTCCCAATTTCCTCCAGGACAGCAAATTAGGAACAGCAAGTGCACAAAGGAGCCAGTGTGAAGGCAGCTGCCTCACAAACACCGCTGTGTTGAAACCTGAAATAGCTGCCGAGCAGCAGTCTACAAAGGGAGGAAACTGAGGTGATGTTATAAACAGGAGGGCATTCAGTGCCAGGGTTGTCCTTGGTCACTGCATTTGGGAATTGGACTTTTATTCCCCAAACCACTCCTAGTGAAGTGGCTTCTGTGTCCCCTTCCTGCCTGCTTCACAGAAGGCAACACTCTGAAGGCATTTTCTGGTTTAAGGAGCTTATGGGGAAGAAGTTTGTTGGAGAAGAGTACTTTAGAGCATCGTAGTAATGTGTAATGTTTGGTTTGAGGAGGGTCTTATTAGCTTGGAGAAGAGAAGACTGAGGGGTGACCTCAATAATGTCTATAAATATTTGAAGGGTGGGTGATAGGAGGATGGAGCCAGGCTCTTCTCAATGTCATCTAGTGATAGGACACAGGGCAATGGGTGTAAGCTGGAACATGGGAGGTTCCACATCAATACGAGAAGGAACTTCTTCACAGTGAGGGTGGCAGAGCACTGGGACAGGCTGCCCAGGGGTGTTGTGGAGTCTCCTTCGCTGGAGACGTTTAAGATGCGCCTGTACGTGTTCCTGTGTGACTTGGTCTAGGTGATCCTGCTGTGTCAGGGGGATTGGACTAGATGATCTTTTGAGGTCCCTTCCAATCTCTAACGATTCTATGGAGGGCTTTGATCTTGGATGGTCCTCTGGGAAGGTCTCTGCTTGCCTAAGGAAGAATTGCTGACAGTGAGGCAAGTAACTCCACTTGAGCACTTTAATGGCAGAGCAATTTAACGCAGCAAGCTGGAGACTTGCAATCCCACAACCCATCTATTTATTGGAAGCAGTAATATTCCCTGTCACAGTAGAATACAAAAGAGCATGTTGTGCTTTTCCAAGTACTCCACAAGTACTGCACTTGATAAGATAAGGCCATTTATTCTGTAAAATAGAGGGGTTTGGCTCTCCACATCTGACAAGTTCACGTGCCAAAGCTCTGGAGGCCAGGGACACCATTAGTGTCGCTCACAAAAGCAGTTGTCAGCTCCTCCGTACTTGTATGCAAGCTTGGACCTACATTCATCACTTAGATGATTTTTTTTCAAGAACACTTTCCAAATGGTTCTTACTGATCAAGGATCTCACTGATCCTGCTGTGCAAGCAGCCTGCAAGGTTTTTAGATGAAAGATTAACTCTATTGATCCAAACCTCTGCAAACTGCACAGTGGCAAGAAGCTCCCCCAGTCTTAAACTTCTAAGGATCTAGCTAAGCTACTTGCCACCAGCTTATAAAGTTGAAGTACCAAAGCTGCAACTCTTGACAAAAAACTGTTGAAAGTATTTGCTCATGTGGAAATCCTGAGTGGCACCTGGATATCCACAATAACTTCACTTGCTTGGTAGCAGCCAAAGTAATCTGCTGCAGGGCAGGAAAGCGAGGCGGGTACAAACCCACACATTATTGCTTTACATTCTCTGACAGACCATGAGTAGTATTTATCTGCCAAGGACAGGAAGGAAAAGCATCCAGCAGCATCTCTTCCAAAATGACGACTCAGGAACAAGAAAGCATCCATGAAATACCTGTGGCGAATTGCTAACAGACCTTGGGTTTCCCCAGAATTAAACCCTATAATAACAGAGAGCAAAAGCTTTAACTATAACAAGCCATAAGAAGAAAGATGATGTGCGAGGGTATGGCCAGTCCAAGATGGCAGCTACAGCACTGACTCACATTATCATCACTACTGAGATCATTAATCTTTGATGTGCACAGGCAGAGCACAACTTGGATGACGAGAAGTGGGTTTGTGTGACGCAAATTCGGTGGGTACATTTGAATCGTCAGAGCTGGTGAAAGCACTAAGACAGCTAGTGGGGTGCCAAACCCAGCAATTTATTGCACAGAACGGCTGTACTGCAGACTGAGACAGCAGGTCAGCTGCAGCAGAGCACTTCTGATGGCATGAAATTAGAAAACATTTGAATATGTCTTTTAAGGGAAAGTTCAGGGTCCAATTTTTGCACTAACAACAGACTTCATTCCCTCATAGCAGAATGCATGCTATCTTAACACAGTTTGTATCCCTGGGGTTTCAGCTGAGCTGAGTTTAGAAGGAGCTCATACCCCTTCCTCTTCAGGATGCTCCAGCCACTTACCTTCACTTATCATCATTCAAAACCCAGAGACTGGTTTTGGTGACGGCGACTTAATCACTGCTGGTTTTTCAAACTAAGTTAATCTCATTAACTTCCTGAGGTATATTTCCATCCAAAAGATTCACCTTTCAGTGCTTTCAGTGTGCAGTTTGGTCAGAAGCAACGCTGCTGCCACTGCATGCATTGAGCTCATGCTCTCCACATGCTGGAACAGGTGGTTTACTCAGTGGTGAGGAATCTGATACACACCAGGTATAAGGGTAATGAACAAGCTCCCAATTCAGTGTAGATGTCTAAAAATAGTCACCTAACTTCTCAGTTCTCTGCTCAGCCCAAGGGCTGCTCACCAGAAGCATTCTATCATCCTCATTAATCACCTTGGTTTGGCTGAACAGCATGTGCTCCTGGCCAGCACTGCTGTTACCTGGCCAGCAGCCATCCCTCAACTATCCCTGCCCTCCTGGCATGCAGGTCTGGGAGAAAAACATCCCCTTAGTGCAGCTCTCCAACTAAGAGCTGCTCTGAGCAGAGCTGAAGGGGCCTGTGAGAGAAGCCAAAACACCTCGTTAGGGACCCTGGTAACAACACACCCCTGAATTTACTCTGTGACAAAGGACGGGAATGGTTCTTGCAATCCACTTCTGCGCACTGTTATCACTGACTTAGACTGTTCACAAAGGTGAGCAGTACCTTAACTTGCTCTTCTATCTCCTCCTCTGTTTTGCAGATTTTAGTTTGTACACCACAGATACTAAACAGCATAATAGCTGCTGCTAAGGCAGTACAGAAATATTTGCTTCAGAAATATTTGCTTAGTTGTGAGAGTCTCCATCATATAGGTTCTAAACTATAAAACTCCAAGTAACAAGTGTGCAGATTTCAGATTAAGAAGTCCCAAGTGTTCCTCATGCTGCAGGACTACCTCAGCACATAAAAGCAGCACGTTTGCTGGACACATGGAAAAAGCAACATCTACTGCAGTAAAAAAAAAAAAAAGAGGAAACCTGTCTATCACTTTTATTTTAGAATATTCAAACCAACATTAAACGTATTGCAGAGCTGCTGTTCTTGTACCATGAGGCCATAACAAAGAACTATCAGTTAAACCATAGAAACATAAGAGATTGGAAGGGATCTTGAAAGATCATCTAGTCCAATCCCCCCGCAACAGCAGGATCACCTACGCCAAGTCACACAGGAACACATCCAGGCGGGTCTTAAATGTCTCCAGTGAAGGAGATTCCACAACACCCCTGGGCAGCCTGTTCCAGTGCTCTGCCACCCTCACTGGGAAGAGGCTCCTTCTCATATTGACGTGGAACCTCCCATGTTCCAGCTTACACCCACTGCCCCTCGTCCTATCACTAGATGACATTGAGAAGAGCCTGGCTCCATCCTCCTGACACCCACCACTCACATATTTATAGACATTACTGAGGTTACCCCTCAGTCTCCTCTTCTCCAAGATCAAGAGACCAAGCTCTCTCAGCCTCTCCTCATAAGGGAGGTGCTCCACTTCCTTCATCATCCTCGTTGATCTACGCTGGACTCCCTTCAGTAGCTCCACATCCCTCTTGAACTGAGGGGTCCAGAATTGGACACAATATTCCAGATGTGGTCTCACCAGGGCAGAGTAGAGGGGGATCTGCTAAGCACCCCCATTCTGATCCACCCCCGGATGCCGTTGGACCTCTTGGCCACTACAGCACACTGCTGGCTCATGGTCATCCTGCTGGCCACCAGGACCCCCGGGTCCCTTTCTCCTAAACTACTCTCCAACAGGTCAGTCCCCAGCCTATACTGGTACCTGGGGTTGTTCTTGCCCAGATGCAAGACTCTACACTTACCCTTGTTATACTTCATTACATTTCTTTCCAGTCTGTTCAGGTCTTGCTGATTGGCAGCACAGTCTGCTGGGGTGCTGGCGACACCACCCAGCTCTGTGTCATCAACAAATGCTGACAGTGCACCCTAATCCCTCATCCAAGTCACCAATGAATAGATTGAACAGAACTGGTTCCAGCACCGACCCCTGGGGCACTTCACTAGATACAGGCCTCCAGCTAGACTCTGTCCCATTGACCACTACTCTCTGGCTTCTATCCTGCAGCCAGTTCATGATCCACCTCACTACCTGATCATCTAGACCACATGCCTCAGTTTGGCTGCAAGGATGCTGTGGGAGACTGTGTCAAATGCCTTACTCAAGTCAAGATAGACCACAACCATTGCTCTGCCGTCATCTATCCACCTGGTTACGCCCTCATAAAAGGCTATCAGGTTGGTCAAGCATGACTTTCCCTTTGTGAAGCCATGCTGACTGCCCCCAATGACCCTCCTGTCCTTGATGTGCCTGGAGACAGCCTCTAGAACAAATTGCTCCATCTTCTTTCCTGGGATGGAGGTGAGGCTGACCAGTCTATAGTTCCCTGGGTCCTCCTTCTTTCCCTTTCTGAAGATGGAGTGACATTTGCTATCCTCCAGTCCCAAGGCACCTCTGTTGATCTCCATAACTTAGAAAAGATGATGAAGAGTGGCTTAGCAATGACTTCTGCTGTCTCAGGACTTACTGCTTCTACACACAATGTGAAGCAAAAAGTGTCCTAGGGATTTTGTTTCCTTTTCCTGGTTAGTCATTTGCATGGAAATGAAGAAGTCAGATGTAAAAATGAAGCAGTCATGTTCTGACAGGGTGGTAGAGACAACAGATAAAGAGAGCTTGGGCTGAAAGGGAAGAGGATCAGAGCCTGGAGAGGAGCCTACTTCAGACCCTCTATAGACAGTATGGAAACACATATGTCTACATTGAGCTGGGTCTGTCAGTGCTGATGCCACCACAGATCTTCAAAACTGCCCAGCGGTGGAACAGAACAAAACCCAGAACTTAGCTATCTGGGGTGACCCACCTCCCAGAATGTCCTTTGCAAGGCTGTGTCTGTTTGAAAGCCCCAAGCATGTCCTGGAACTCAGCAAGGAGCTTTTCCAAGCCATGCATCTGGCAGAATTAAGAAGTTTATCTGCCTGACTGTAATCGATTACAGACATCAAGGCCACATTCATTAACCTCACCAACAGCCCTACATTCACAGCAGATTCTCCTGAAGCTCTGGCTTATGATTTCCTCAAGAGAGTGACGCTCGTAGATTTATTCTTGTCCCTTACCATTGTGCACCTGCGAGACTTCTTTCTGACTGGTTTCCAACTGGCAAGAGAATTTAATCCTACCCTTCCTTTCTCATTTCTGTTGCAGGACCTGCTCACTAATGTTTTGGACAAATGAGAGTTTAGGTGTCTCACAGATAAATCAGGAAATCATTAACAGTGGAAGTGTCACAGAGTTGGAATTCAAGTTATACATAGTGAAATCTAACCTGCTAAATGGTCCCAGTGGCTTCTGAGCCAACAATTCTGACAGACAGGAGAAGCTGGGAGCTGACAACAGCTTGTACCCAAAACCTCTTGGGAATGACTGAGGGACAATCAAGAGCTCTGTAAGCAGACACAGAGAGTGCTGGGTGAATACAAGATCACAGCCCAGTTACAACTCCCAGCCTAGATAAAACTTTAAGCATCATGTTGTAGGTGTGCAGACCACGTTATTACTCCTTACAGCAGAGGTCAAGCTCAAACATTTCCACTGAACACTCTGACTGCAGATGTGCAAGCCAGTAGTCCCACTGTCCAGGAAAAGATGCTGGTGTACTGAGACAAGGCAGCCCCATGCAAGGGTGGTTTCATCCCATGTGAGCACCTCCTAGAAAGCTCAACAATGCTAACACTGTGTTAATACCTTCAGTGCAGAAGCTCTGGTTACTTAAAACACAAAGCTGTGCTTATCTTTCCAAGATCCACCATTATAGGTGTTTGTACACAACCGTAGAAATCCAGCTACATGAAAAGTGTCTGATGAAAAGGAGGAGGAAGAGAAAGCAAACAGACAACAGGGCAGCATCTGTGTTTACGGATGCTCAAATATATCAAACTGCCTTGATAATGTTACTTTTCAGAGAAAGAAAATGAAACGCCACATCTGAAGAGAACTTCATTAAAATGTTTGAATAACATGACACAGAGTTATTAGTGAAAATGAGATGAACAAACTCCAGCTAAGGAGCCAATTGAAAAGAACCAATTCATGTACTTGAAATAACAGGTTAAAGAATTTACCTCTGAAGTGCCACAAGGGCTTGTTTTGGCGATGATCTGGGAGTGTTTCCGTAGAGACACTGCCTTAAAAAATGCTGATGAGAAGGGCAAGATGTACTGTCAGCACAACACAAACACACATGACTGGGAACCTGAGTCCCAGGATAAGAACTCTGGAGAAACTCTAGTACTAAATTAAAACCTCTAGGTTCTGTATTACTGAGTGAATAGTGGATTTGAGCTATAACCTGGACGCTAATCAGTTATGTGTGTACATTCTCCACACTGCTAACTGAACTGCGCAGATAACTGAGAACAAAGCAGTATTTAGTTTCTGTCAGCTAATTCTCAGTATCTATTTTAACCTCCTGAAAGGTTCTCAGGAAGGTTGTTTTTGGTGTGGTTTTTTCCCCCCTCAGCATGTCCATGAAGCAAACTGCTGAGATAATTTCAGAACATCTGACTTAACGAGACGATGCTGCTGCTGGAGGCAAGCACTAGCTAGAACCCATAGGCCGGACATGAAGTGCTGATCAACCAGGCAGTTGTTAATCTCAGGATCTAATTAAAAGAAAATATTACAACAATCAGGGCAGCACAGCAGCGCCCTATGTAAACGGTCCATCTGACACCACCCAGCCTTTTTATGCAAAAGCTAGAAGATGTTTCTTCAAACTGTTTACAGACACTTAAATGACATAGTTTCTTCATAACAGACTGCTTCATTCTACGTAACTGAGGTTCACTGGCTCCCACAACTTCACTCAGATTTATCTGGGCAGAATTTACAACAGTAAGCACGTTTCGGGTGCAGAACAGGTAAAGAGCTTCAGGAACACAGTTGGGGCAATATTCTGACTGCTCTTTACTCCTAACCCTACTCAAGAAACTCCACACACTTTCATAACCTCCCTTTTTTGTTCCCAAGCTTTGTTTTCCCTCACAAGAGTTCAAATTTTGGTGGGACCACCTGACGTCAGCTCAGTCAGAGCACAGCGCCTTACTGCTCACTACTTCAAAGGACCCACATTGAACCTGCTGCCTTTTTGAAGCTGCAGTGCAAAGTATAAACTTTATGTGCCGAGCACAGCTTTCACATGGCTGAATAAACAAACTAGAGAAACACAGCTTTCCCCAGTCCCAGCACTTTGAACTTTTCACTGTTGGAATCCCACATTAATGTTCCACACAACACATAAAGGTAAATTTTCTGGTGGTAGTTAAAAACCAAGACTCATTTAACAACACAGGCAAGAACTGCTGAAAGGTCTTGTTATACTGAGTTATATTTAATCTCATCATAAAAATTTATGTGTGAACTTCACCAGCAGACTGGATTGAAATTTTCACAAGACTCACTGACCTGCAAGACGCAGTTTTCATATGACCAAACGATCAGAGCAACAGTTAGCAGCAGTCTGCCCTGAGAACACATCAGAGATGTTTGTGCCATCAACACCAGAGCAAACCTGTTTTTTTATTAGAATAAAAACAACAGGTGAAGTTTTAATCCTCTTTGTATCCTCACACAAGCAAAGCCCCGTGGATCACACACAGCAGACCAGTGTCTTACATGGTCTAAGGGTCAGGGAGATGTTAGGATGAGGGATGACTTGATGATCCTGGAGGGCCTTTCCAGTCACAATGATTCTATCTCTGAGGCACACATCCAGATTTAACTACTCTCTCCATGGCCCTGGTTGCACACAAATTTAATGCCATTCTAATATCTTCTTTATGCTTCCGCTCTGTGCAAATTCAGGTAAACTCTTTCCCAAATTTCTGTGTAGAAGAGCTGCTATGAGATGCTTTCTCACTCCGTAAAGAAAAGGGAGGCTTTGGTTTTATAGTGTTTGGTCTGTAACAGCAACACAAATGGACGAAAGGAAAAATCCCAAGCCAACATGTTCAACACTAAATTCTTCTAAGTAACGCAAATTGATGAAAAATATCACAAAGTACTTTTACTTGTCACCAGGCAGCAACCCTCTAGTTTCAGCTAATTCCAGACAGCTATTTTTTTGTTTTACCATGACTACCCACAGCACTTCAAGCTTCATGTTCCAAAGCTCTGCAAGTGCCATAAACTCATGAAAAACAGACAAAGTCTACTCAAGACCAAGTCCTGAATAAACAGCAAAAAGGACAATTTGGCCCTTTTTGGGGGCACCAAAATTTCTCAAGACTTTCTTGGTGGCAACACTGAATGCAGGGCCATGAGAGAGTCAAAAGGGAAAACCAGGTAAAAACAGCCCCAAAAACTATCTGTGCTTCTTCACATGTCTGTAATTATTTCCTTCAGGATAAAAACAAGGCTTAACTGGGTATCTGATACCCCACGAGCCACCAAATCCCTCCCCTCCACTGGCAATCCCAGGCTGTGTCTCCTACCTTCTTGTGTGTGAAGCTTTAATTTTTGTCTCTTGGAAGTGACAAGACCAACTCCTCCTTTTCCAGAAACAATGGGCTGTAACCACATATCACAATCACTAGGTCTGTGACAGCCAAATTTGGCTAAGCGCTAGTTTTTCCTAGTCAAGCACAAAACTTACCTGTCAGCCCATGCACTGTTGAAGGATTTGGGTTTGTCACAAAAGAGTGACAGCTTTCCTTCTCCCCCTTCCATTCCGCACCAGCAGCGAAGTGTTACACCTTAACAAAACCCCCATTAACCACAATAAACCATTTTTTTTCCCTGAAGTCCAACAGAGAATCTCACACAGTCTCAAAGCTCACAAGCCCCATAAATGCCCCAAGTGCTGGAAACCTGTGCTGACAAGCAACACCATGGAAAAAAACCTGTGTGAAGAGGAAAGGGGAGAGATCAAGGCAAAGTCACACGTCGTGTGCAATCAGAAGAGGCGAAAAGGCATCACTGAGCCAGACAGTGTGGATGGCGGCCAGCTAGTCAAGGTGTCACAGACATATAAACAAGCAGCCACCCCTACAACGGAAGCAGCTGTAAAGAATCCCGGACAAGTTTCAGCAAGGCAGGAATGTGGTTGTGTCATCACCCTTTTAGCTCTATGTGTAGCCTTTATTTTCCTAATGACCCATTTATGCAGATAAATGCCTCAAAGGAGTTCTCCTTGGTCTCAAAAATCTCTAAACCCTTGTATTTAGGAACAAATCATGCGATCAGGTGAGCAGCACCTAAACAGGCTTTCTAACTTCCTTCCTTTGTATGGCCAAACCTGGACTTGAAAAATCATAGCCATGGTCCAGACTAGGGATAACAAAAGGGTTTTTTTGAGAGCTTTAAGCTTTCACTATTGTTTTTTCAAGTCTTTAGTCTCTTTATTAATACTTCACAAAAACATCTCAGAATAGAAGTTCCCCACAGGCCATGGCATCTTCATGCTTCCAGAAGGCTTACCTCTGGCACGTACCCACCACAATCACAGTTACTTCTATCAAAATACAACCTTTTCAATTGTTTGAGCAATATTTGGACACAAACTGCCACCTCAGCCAGCACCTGTGACTTAACTACGATCTTCAGCATCTCGAACTATTTCTACCACAACAACTCTAAAATTCCTGTGTTCATTTGTAGCTTTGAACAGAACACATGGCACACAGTAAATTCCCATAAAGTTATCACAAACGATCTACAAAGTGTCAGAGAAAGCACCTCTAAACACTCTGAAAACAGTCTTTTTGACTGAAGCAAACAAATGTTGTGGTCAAATCACCACAAAACAATATAGCAGAGCTCAAAGGAAGAAAATAAGTGATGTAGAACAGACTCTGCTGACAGATCCACTAAACAGACTGGGACAATCTTGCTCCGGAAAGAAAAAAAAAACCCCAAGGAGAGAAAACTGAGAACACAGATCTATAAAATTGCAAATGAGGTGGTGACTGGAAAAAAGATTCTTTACCCTCTCTCACACTACAAAAAGTAGGAGGCGCTCAGTGAGATTATCATTCATCGTGTTTTAAACCAGAAAAAACAAACCCAGGGATTGTTTTTGCCCAAACTGCAGGATTCAGCGCATGGTGCGGAGGACAGGTCCAACAGGCACTGTTAAACAGACTGTCAGCACACATAGCTGGTGCCGCCTCCAAGCCCTTCCCCGCTGGTGGATACGCTGAGGAGCGATTGCCGAGCTGTCCATGGCTGCTCTTCCACTTTCCTCTTAATGATTTACTTCTGGCCGCTGTCATGGACCACATGCTGAGCCCAGCACAAATTCTGCAGCCCTTATTATCCCAGCATTCACATACACTGAGAAACCTGTTCATGTGAAATAATCGTTCCCCGGCGCTGGAGGGGAATCTATCAGGCAGGAGCGATCTCCAAGCAATGCAGAGTTTAAGTCGCTTCCTTAACCTGATTAAATGGAATGTAAGAATTAAATGAAATGCTGAATGTTTACGATTCCTCTCTTTCCCACCCCAATGCCACCGGATGGGGTTTGCAGCTCCCTCCCTGCCACCACCATTTCATTCAGGCACCTTGTACAAAGCAGCACTGGGCATTTGTTTTCATCCAGTGAAACCATTAGAGGAATCAATTTGGTCTCCGAAGCAAGTTAAAGGTAATGGACTCCTGTTTACTTAGCAATAAGTACACAGCTATTTAATTAGATCTATACGCTGCGAACTGCATCTTCTGAGGCAACAGCAGCAGCCAGAGAATGAGGCGTTTCAACTTCCAATGTAAATCCATATTTTCAGTAGGGTTTTCATCTGCTGAAATGCAAAATACCCAGTGCCACACTAAAACGTTGTTGCAGGTAGAGGCACATCTCCCATTCAGCTTCGTTTCTGCAACCCCACACAACCCTTTCACAAAGAAAGGAGCAATTAAGTCGCTGCCCCTTCTCAGCCACACGTGGTTCCACAATTGATGTCATATTTCAAGTGACAGACTGTGAGCGCGGCTCTGCAACCATAGCATTTAATTTAGAAGTCAGCACTTGACACATTGAAGTATTTGGAATTCCTGAAGTCTGGCTGTCTGCACAGTTGCATAATTTGAGTGGGGATAACCTACTTAGAACAGGGCAAGATAGAAGAACGTCAACAGACAATCCCTTCTATGTCAAGGGACATGTCCTTCCTTATCATGTGCCAGCAAGACCATAACCGCTTGGTCAATCCAACTTTCTTTTCCTTTAAGCTCGTAGATTGCAAAGCTTAAAAGGAGTAAAATTCAACACGTCTTGCAGATCTTGTCACATGAATATCCTCAAACATTCTCAAAGCCCACTGAGAAAGAAGTTGACCAGATGTAAGAGAGACAACGCCAGTGAAATACCAGATGTTAAAGAACCACCACAACTGCAAAGGGTTCAGGACCTCCTCCTCATCAGGGACAGGCCACATGCACTCAAACCATTCCTGGCGTAGCACAGCATCACACATCCATTCACAAGAAGGACACAAAAATAAAAAGCCTCCTTCAAGCCATCACAGGACACAACCAAAACTAATGTCCAGATGCTTGTCCTGCTTCACATGGGGTGGGGGACAGCTGTGTTTGGTTTTGGTATCCTCTGCAGACAGCTGACCGGGCCCTCTCCACAGCAGACATCTCAGAACTAAACGAGCCCTTTTAAAATTTGCCAGAGTTTATGATTAACCTCCTGTTGCAACAAACATGGCAAAGATTCAGTTTCACTCCCAGACTACTTCTCTTACGTACGGCACAAGGAATACATCAAGACACTTCCCCACCTCTTCAAACCTCACAGTCACAAGAAGAGGATTTCTCTCACTCTATAAACAAAACCAGCATGGAACTGTCAGTGTGGGAAAGCGAGTGTGATCCTCCCTCCTGACAAGTCGGCGTCCATCCACCTGGGGAGACTAAAGTAGGACTGGAAATTCCCTTCCCCTGGAAAGAGACTGCGTGGAGTGTTCGCACCAATTAAAGTTTAGGATTAAAACCAGCTGTTTAAATAGAAGTAGTCCCTGGGGAGACACTTAGAGCATTGTTAACTGGTTTCTGGTATAAACAGTTTTACATCAATGAAGGCATTTCTACTGGTAGAGCTGTGTCTAAGCTTGTTCAGCTCCATCTCCTTAAATAAACGCACTTAAACCCAACTAAGGTCTCCAGGTGCATCACACCTTGAATCATCGTTACAGGCAGATGTCAGGAGACCTTGACGACAGAACAAAAACACATTGTGCCCAAAATACCCTAAAAGACTAACAAATGCCCGTCCATGACCCACCTGCACTACAGCTGTTCCCACGCAGCGTCACCTCACATGATAAATACCACCTCCCCCAGTCAAATAAAACACACAGCCAGGTGTTAGGATCAGCTCTGAAGGCGAACTGAGTGACCTCTAGGAAAGGCTGAGAGTCCAGACACTTCAAGGATAAATAAGATAAAAATTTTGGAAAAGAAAAAGCCTTCTGTCAGGCAGAAGCACTAAGACAAATTGAGGGCAAACACAACTGGGAAACCTGAGAAATTCCCCATGTGGGAATGGCAAGCCAAGGACCTCACGTGAGGAAAATTATGAAAGCAGGAGACTTCTAGAAACATCAGGATAGAACCTGGGCTGGGAAGAAAGTTACTGTATTTTAAGACCCGTGGTTTCCAACTCAGGACCTGCAGGTACCTAGGAAGTGCTCAGATGGCTTATTTTCACTCTGTCCAACTGCTCCGCAAAGGAAAACCAGAAGCAGAAGCAAAAACCAAGGTAGGCTTAACCTGACTGTATCACACTGCAGCATCAGCAGGGCACATGCAGAAAAAAAGGATGAAAGTCTCAGTCATGAAAGATGTAACAGGCAGCCATGAAGTGCAGCCAAGGAGAGCTAAGAAATGGATAAGAACGGGTGACCTCTCTGGCATGTCTAGCAAGGAAGTCCTACAGGCTGGGGGCAGGCATGGAGACAGCTGCCACTGGGCATCTGCAGGAACATACAAGACATGAAAGGACGAGCAATGGGAACCTTCTCCCGGGAAGTGGAGAAGAAATGCCTGCCTGCCTCCCAAAGGCTACCAGTGAAACGCTACTGCTGCTTCCCCTGATGTGCGTGACCCTACACAACGTGGGATGCAACACTTTTGGTGGGATCACCCTGGTGTGTGTGTAGGCAAATCGAAGGAGACTGACCCTCTCTTATCAGCGGGCAGGACAAGCTCAACAAGAGATGGGCTGGAGCAGCTGTCCCTTAAGCTTGGTGAAAGACATCTCCATGTCTGTTTAGGTGGAAAAAACCCACCACTTTTCATGGAAAGGAAGTAGCCTCCTGCACTGTGTGTACTGAACATGCCGTGGTGGTCAAGCGTGAGGGTGTTCCCCAGGATGTGTGAACGAGACAGCAGGTTTTAGAAGGCTCCGACACCCTTGCCCTATGTGGATGAAAGGAGGCAACAGGCTCTTCGCAAGCAAGAAGCAGTCTATACCCGCCCCACTACAGCATCTGCCAATGTTTATGTTTGCATATAGGGAAAATAACCCCGAATACATGGAAGGAGAGCAGAAAAACACGGCACGAGCTTCATCGTACATGGACGCGGGTGCAGGCAGATGAAGCACAACAGAGCCTGGCAGATGGGCAATAAAGACTCTACAGAAAGGGGCGTCGTAGGACAAAAAAAACCCCAACAACAACCAACGACAACAAAAGGCCTGAGAGCCGGTAGGAATCGCTCAGTTCCTCCCATGAATCTGGGAGACAGCAGGTGTCCCGCTGGGATGCGGAGACAGCACAGCCACCCTCCCCCCCACCGCTCCAGCCGAGAAACTAAAACACGGCAGCGCGAGGGAGAGCAAACCCCGCCCCCGCCCATACAGGCACCCACCGGGGGGGGACACGGACCCTCAAGGCGGGGGGAGAGAAGGGAGGGCCCACACGTGCGGCGGCAGCTGGGAGGGGGAATGAGGGGGACGGGCCTGTGGGGTGCAGCAGTCAAAGCCCTCCTCGGTGGGCGCCCGGTCCTCGGGGGAACCGACGGCGCCAAAACACACGCGGACAGAGACATGGACAGACACAGATAGTCTCTTACACTCTCTCTCTCTCTCACACACACACACACACGCCTCGCCCCGCCCCCTGAGGCCGCGCTCCCCCGTTACCTGCAGTTGCTGGGGCCAGCTGGGCCCGGCGCTGGCGGGAGGCCGAACCCCCTTATCTGGGCCCGCGCCGGGGGCCTGTCTGGGCCATGGCGGCGAACCGGGGATGGGGGGGGACGGGACGGGACGGCCGGAGGAGGAGGTGGGGAAGGAGGGGGAAGGAGGAGGAAGAAGCAGCCGCCGCCGCCGCCGCCGCCACCTCCCCCTCAGGCGGAGGGAAGGGGAGGGGGGGCCCGCGCGAGCCCCCCCGCGAACGCAGTGCGGGGGGGTAAGGGGAGGAGATGCGCGTGCACGCGGCGGCAACGCGCGCGGAGGGGCGGGGCGGAGAAGGGGAAGTGAGGGGCGGGGGACGCTCCCGGCAGTCCGAGCTCCCGCGCGCGCCGCGCCGCCCGGCCGGGCACTTTGTTTGTGTCCCAGAATGCACCGCGGCGTTGAGAGGGGCGGGGGCAGGCGGAGGGGGCGCGGTCTATGGCGCGTGCGCAATGCGCAGCGGCCGGGCCGGAGGCGGTGGGGCTGGTGTGCGGTCCTAGTGTCCGCCCCGCCCCGGGCACATCGTCCCGCCCTGAGCACGGGGGATTCTAGCTGCGCGTAGCCGTTGGGCTCTGGGCCGCTTACAGCGTGTATGCCATCTCCACCGTGCTCCACCTGGCCCAAGAGCGGCAAACTGCTCCTCACTTCACATCCCTCCCCACCAAGTTTAGCCTTAATGAGACTGCAATTAGCAGAATTTAGCCCAAATCTGGGGTGACTCGCAGAATCGCCGTGGCTGGAAAAGGCCCTTGGGATCATCAAGTCCATCAACCCTATTCAACAAAGTTCACCCTTAAACCAGATCCCCAACACTACATCTAAACGATCTTTAAACACCTCAAGGGACAGTGAACCAAACCCTCCCTGGGGGCTTCCAGTGCCTGACCTCTCATTTTTTCTATGAAAAAATTGTTCCTAATGTCCAGTCTAACCCTCCCCTGCGGCAGTTTGAAACTATTCCCTCTTGTTCTGTCACTAATGAACTGTGAGAAGAGACCCTCTCCATAATGTCCTGTCATGTAGTTGTAGGGAGGAATGAGGTCTCCTCTCATCCTCCTCTTCTGCAAACTAACCAGCCCAGCTCCCTCAATTGCTCCTCATAAGATTGATTCTCCAGGCCCTTCATCAGCTTCGTTGCTGTCCTCTGCACCTGCTCCAGCACCTCGATGTCTCTCCTGTACTGAGGTGCCCAGAATCAAACACAGGACTCAAGATGTGGCCTCACCAGTGCCCAGTACTGGGGACAATCACTTCCCTACTCTTGCTGGCCACACTATTCTGATACAGGCCAGGATGCCGTTGCCTTCTTTGGCCACCTTGTCATTCAGCTGGCTCAGATTCAGCTTCCTGTTGAGTAGAACCCCCAGATCCCTCTTTGCCAGATGGCTGTCCAGCCACTCCTCCCTCAGCCTGTAGCACTGCAGGGCGTTGTTGTGGCCCCAGTGCAGGACCTGGCACTCGCTGAAGCTCATCATGTTAACACTGACCATCAATCCAATCTATCCAAGTCTCTCTGTAGGGCTTCTCTGCTAGCTTGGTGTCATCTCTGAACCTACTAATGATACCCTCTGTGTCCTTATCGAGATCATCAGTAAAGACATCAGGGTAATTAATGTGATTAACGTGTGTGGTGTTTCCTCTATGTCACATCATACAGAGCCGCCCAGGTTGGAAAACACCTCTGGGATCATCTAATCCAACCACTTCATTTATTGATGTATTTATTAGCTGGGTTTTTAATGGCATTTTAACATCCATTAACATCCATTTTAATATCCAATACAAATAGTAAATTTAATGCTGTAAAAATAATTAAAGCTGGAGGTTCCAGCCCTTGAACAAATAATTCAAATCTATGAAGGAAAGAGAAGTTTGAAAATAAAACCAGTGGGAGCTTGGTAAAGCAGAAGCAGTTTCCATACAGCTACCTGACAGGAGGTTGGAGAGAAGTGGAAATTTTTCTCTTCTCCCAGGGAACAAGACAAGAAGAAATGGCCTCAAGTGACACCAGGGGAAGGTTAGGTTGGCCCTGAGGAAAACCTTCTTCCTGAAACTGCCCTCAACCCTTGAAACAGGCTGCCCATGGAGGGGGTTGAATCACCATCCCTGGCCATGTTTGATAGTCATAGAGATCTGGAGCTCAGGGACAGGGTTTAGCGGTGGATTGAGACAGTTGGGTTCATGGTTGGACTGGATGAACTTAAAGGTCTTTTCCAATCTAAGTGAATCTGTGATTATCCATACTTAACTCCTGAATACCAGAGGATTAACCAAACCATCTCAGGCTGCCATTCCTCAACCCTTCAAAGTGCTGCTCCAAAATTTATCAAGCTCAAATGAGTGTTGATGGTGAAAATGTTGTAGAGTGAGTGGTTTTAGTCAGGTTTTATCCTGCTTGAGACTTGCTTGTGAAAAAACTGAGGAGGAAAACTTGCAGAGCACCTTTGGTGTTTAAGTGGGATGAAATCTGCCGGAGCTCGGGATGCTAAGCAGAAGTCCTGCATCGCTTCTGGGGGTTGCTGCCAGCACACAACCACTGGAGGCAGTGCCATCCCCTTAAAGCCTCCTTCATTTGTCCACCCAGAAATCATCCTTCCCCATCCACCCAGAAGACACCCAGCTACGTGTCCCATCCATTCTTGGTGCCTGGCCCCTCACTTGGATCCTTGAACATGTCTTTTGCTTCCCAACTCTTCCTACAGCCTGTGGGATACGTCTGTCTTCAGTTTAGCGGCTCTGAGAGCAGCTCTTGTGCAGCTAAAAGCCCAGTTTCCTGCTCCTGGCAGCAGCCATTAACACCCAAAGCAAATGACACCTTCCAGGCACAACCTTCCTCCTTCCACCTCCAGAGGGAACACCTCTTTGCTCCCACCCTGGAAGACTTTCTGCCTACTCCTGCATTCACCACCTGTTGACAGGAGCTGTCTCCTCTCCATCCTCCAGCCTGTTGTGGTCTCCAGGACTCAGCTAATTTTCTCTGCCGTCTTCTTTATTTGGCAGTCCCTGATTTTCTCCTGGCAGTGGAAAGATTTGGGACTTCTGTCCGCTCCAAATCTGAAATTTCTTTTCCTGGTCCTCAGCAAATGCAGTCCTAAGGGTTAAAGCACCCAAAAGGTTGAAGCGGACAGCTTAGGAGAGGAGTGAGTTAGCTAAGATGCTCTGATTTGCAACTGCCCCTCTGAAACACCAGTGTCCAGGAGCTCTGGGAACCAGTCTGCCTGTTTGGGTAATTGAGGATGGATTTAACGGTGTCTGTGTGGAGAAAAGGTAATCTAGAAGAGCAGAGGGGTCATAAGACCATGATGGGTAGATGAGCTGAGCAGAGAATCACAGCAGAAACAGGACATTGTGCTCCGAGGACATGTCAGGAAGGATGTTTCCATAAGGAATGAGGAAGGAGCTCGAGGTGCTGCTGTGTCTTTGCTGGAACACTGGGGTCACTTCTATCTGTGGATAATAAACTCAGCTCAGAGCTGAGGACAGTATTTTCTAAGCTGAGCCTACAGAGCTTGGCTTGCAAAGTTTGGCAGTAGGAGCTGGGAGAGGGTTCAAGTGTCTACAGACACCTGGAAGGGGAGGTATCAGTCAAGCAGAGAGGAAAGCTGTGGCACTAAGGAACATCATTAGCATGAGGACAGACAGGAAGCAACTATCCATCAGAAAGCAGGGGATCAGGACAGCCTAATCCTTGGAGAGGGGAGGTTTGGGAACAAGAAGCCCTGTCAACATGTACCTGGTGGTGCCCATGCGTGGGGGAGCAGCCTGTGCCATCTTACGTCTTCTGGAAGTGCCTTTTGAGAGGAAATACACTGATAAAATATAATTAACCCTGATTGGGGAGCAGTGCTAATTGCAGCACATGGTAGGGGAGTCCAGCCATGGGTTGACCTTAATAATTTCCCCCTGATGGGACTTCACAAATGCATCTCTCTGCTCACTGGTTCCTGTTGGAACCTGTGGATTTGGTAGCAGAGAAGCCCCCATTAGGTTTATTTTCATTTCCCCTTAATCTTTCTGAAAAGTCAAATGATGATGGTTAACACTGCTGTGCTTCATGAAGGGCTTTTTCCTACCTGGTAATAACCCAAAGCCTTTGGCATCATTTGAAATTCCAACTATTCAACTCAAACCCAGCAATGGCAAAAAAATGACCAAAAAGAAAGGTGGGGGAATGCTGGGCCAGGCTGTCACCTTAATGAGCCGAAAGCCCAGTCCTGGCTGTGTGGGTGCCAAGGGAAGTCATTTGAAATGAATGTCACACCTGGTTATAAATAGGGTGGCATGTGCTGCTGCGCCCCTTAACCAAGTGACACATCCCACGGCTATGGGTTAACCCTTTCCCTGGCCGTACTGTGCCTGCCTGGCTGCAGCAACATCATCTTCTAGCTCCACCAGTGGTTGGAAATCACCCGTATACAGAATAATCTAAATCACAGATGCTATTCAACATCAGGCTGTGCTCCCATCTAGCAGCAGAGCCTGTTAGACCCAAGCAGAGATACCCAGATTACCTCGTGATGAGCCCATAACAAGAAGACAGCTCCAAACTCTGCCCTGCTGGGTATTTCACCCATCTTGTGTTTCAGGGGACAACCTCACACCTAGAGAGAAAGCATGAAGTCCTCACTCTCTGTGATTATTACATAGTTAAGCAGAGGCAGCATTCCCTCTGTTTTAGCCCTACTCAGGCTGTATTTCCTCCCAGGAAATACAGATTTGTCCCTGTGTACATCTGTACAGGGAGGAGGGATGTGCTTACCAGCAGTTTGCAAAACAGACACGTCACAATTCCCGGGGAATAATGTTTGCTCCCTGGGTTTTGGTTGCTCTGTTTCAGTTTAGCATCTTCAAAGTGAATTTAACCATTTATTTCAGGCTGGATAAACTACAAAAAAGGGAGAGTTATAGTTGTTTATCTCCATCTAAAATACTCTTTAAAAACTGTTTATTTTTTTATCTCCATCTTGGGATGGAGATAAGAAAAAAATCTATCCTGAGAAAAGTGTGAGTAGAGACAACAGCAAACAGGTAAGAGCCAGGAAATCCTTTATTGAAGAGGTAAAGCCAGAGTCACAGACTGTTTTCAAAGTTAAAACCCAATACAAACAAAAGGCTAAATCCCAGAAAATTATACTTCCACACCCCTTAAAATCAAAGTCCAAAGCTGGGTTGGGTTTGCTATGCTCACACAGCTTGGGTGGTGACTGCACCCTGCTTTGGGTGCTGCACCAGGGAGGAAGGGGCACACCAGTCCTGGACCAAAGTGGTTAAACAATGAGCAGAGACATCTCCTCTCCAACCCTGCTGTGGGTTCTGGAGTGGGGATGTGGGAGCAGCATGTTAAAACAGTCTATTTTTTTATTATTTAGTTTTTTTTAAACCCTCTCTCCTTTCCAGACAGCTACTGTACAAAACAACAGACATCTGTAATAAATACCTAACACACAAGGCTCAGTACATTGCTACAATCCTTCACTGAAGGGAAACATATATGTACAGATATATATCCTAGTATATAACCTCTTTGACTTACATCCGCGTAAAGGCTACAAGTTTCTACGGGAAGGCTAAGACAGGAAGGCCACTGACCATCACCCAGACCCCACACCTCAACTGAGCATCGCTGCCTGCGATCCTCCCGCTCCCAACAAAGACCCCATCCTTCTCCTTGCTGGAAAACCAGCAGGTTTTGCCCATGGCAGGGAGGTTTTGCACCTAGGAAAGAAGATTTTGCATTGAGGAAGAGAGGTTTTGCCTCAAGGGAGTTTCTGCACTGAGGAAGGAGGGTTTTGCACCAAGAAAAGGTTTTGCACCAAGGAAGGCAGGTTTTGCACTGAGGAAGGCAGGTTTTGCACCGAGGAAGAGAGATTTTTGCATCAAAGAAGAGAGATTTTGCACCGAGGAAGCTCCTGCTAAGCAACTGTGCAGTAAATAAAACCCCTGGAAGAGCCCCTTGGCGCTCACGACTCCTGTGTGATAAATACCGACGTTTTCCTTGGCACTGTCTCCTGCTGAAATTTTCTGACCCATCCTAAACACTGGTTATGACACCAGAGAGGAAACACACGCTGGCTTTTGAGTTAAAACCTTCCTGGACTCAAAGGGGAAAAAGAACATAACCCTGCAAGGCTACATGACTTTAGCATCCAGCTATTTGTTAGGGCGAGAGAAGGTTTAAATTCCAGGAGATTAATTAGCAGATGCAGAACATGGCCTGAAGGTAGGTCTGAACAACAGTTCTACATCCAAACCGCACAGCTGGCCTCTATTGTTTTGTTCTTTCCTAAAAAAACAAACCCCAGCTCAAGCCCTTGGTATCCTCAGCCCTTGTCTGTAGCTCCTTAGATTCAACAGGAATCACCTACAGGAGATAAAAGCTGAGTATTTTGGGTCATCAAATACATGTAGGGTGTTATGAATCACTGAACAGGATTAGTTCTGCTCTAACTCAGACCAGGACTTTGGGTTCCTAGGAGGGCTTTGGGGGAGCAGCTCACCTCACAGCATCCAAAATCTGCCTGGACTGTGAGAAAATTTCACAGGAGCTCAGCTCAGTCCAAAGGGACAAGAAAAAGGATTTGCTCCGCAACTGCAAATGGGAAAGTTCAGACATGACAAATCCAAGTCCTCTTCTACTGGCCCTTCTTCCTTTCCTATGAGGAAAAGTCTGTTCCAATTGGAAATTCAGTATTTTGATGGCAAAAAGGGAGCCCAGGCAGGGTATGGTAGTGGGAAGCAGTGAGTGGCACAGAAAGAGGAGCCTGGAGGTACCAAATCTCTCACCCAGTGATGGCAAAAGCTTTCCAAACTCCACCTCCAGTCCCCAGGCCCTGGTTGCTGGCAGCACATGGACTGTGATTCCTTTGGAAGGGAGAAAGTTCAGGAACTGAGCAGCCACCTGCAGCCAGCCTGGGGCCCTGACTCTTCCCCACCAGGGCAGCAGAACTCCAGCCTTGCCAGGCTTGGGTTTGGACCAAGAATTGCTCAAAAAAGGCTGGAGTCTGGTGCCAGGTCTGAGTGTCTTCCTGTATCCCAGGAAAGCAGAGATGAAGCACTGGTCACACAGCAGGTGGGGAGAGGCTCAACTGCCTCAGATCCTGCACTCATCCCTGCTGCACGAGAAATTATCTCTGAAAGTAAATCAGGGCTGAGAAAATGAGCACACAGGGAGATGAGAGCTGAGGATGGGACAGGAAAGGATGGGAGTGGAAAGTGTCTGCTCTAGAGAGGGACAGGAAAGGATGGGAAAGTGTGTGCTCCAGAGAGGAGACGCGGTATCTCAACAGGCATTTCTCAGGCAAAGCACTGCAGAGTTAGGACAGCCCTGTGGCCACATCAGGTGTAACTAAACTTTGGGTTTATAGCTGGGGGAATCGGGGCAGGGGTTTGCAGCTCCAGGAATCACTCTGCAGATGCTGGGGGGTTGAGGCAGAGGTTTGTTACCTCGTGGACTACAAATCTAGCAGAAACCATCTTGCCTGTGTTTTTGCCTCTTGTGTGCCAGGATTTGGCCCTCAGCTCATTCCAGCTCTCAGCCAAATGAGCGAGTTATCTCCAGGTTAAACCCACAACTGATAAAACACTCCTAGTACTCAAGGGACACCCACATTGCTGCAGGGAGAGGATGGAAAAGTGATTTGAGCCTTTTGCAGAGGGATCCTGACTTTATCAGCAAAGCTGCTCACCCCAGATGTCCTCAACCTGCTGCTGGGATGGGGTGAAAGCAAAGCCAAGCTCTGCATCTTTTCCAGCAACAAACCCCAGTGAACACTGCAGAGTTTACAACCAGGTTGAACAACAGCTCTTTAGAAATACCCACTTTCTCCCTTAAATTACAACTTGCCAGCCAGAAAGGAAAGAGGACAGAAAGGAAAAGAAGTGATTTCTCCCCATTTCGCCACCAGAATTTCCTGCTTTGAGGTAGAAGTCGATGGGGTAGGTTATTCATCTGGCAAGGCAGCCCGTGGGGTCACTGCCATCCTGCCTTGGGTGGTGGCCCAGCCCATGCTGTCCTGGCTCAGCACTGCCGCAGCATACAGGCAGCAGTGGCCGCCGTTGGCCCCGCCGAGCCACACATCTCTGGGGCGGTGACTTTACCCGTGTAATCAATGCAGGAGGCGTTGCGCGTCCGCATGCCCTCGCCACACGTTTGGGAGCAGGGGGACCAGGGGCCCAGGCGCCAGAGCGGGCAGGGGATGTCCCCGCAGGGCTTGATGTCCTCCGGCTTGAGGGTTCTGTCGCAGGTGGAGGAGGTTTGACCCTCTACATCCCGGCAATCCACTGTCCGTCTCTGCCAGCCGGAGCCGCACGTCTTGGAGCACTCAGACCAGTCGCCCAGGACCCACTGGGAGGTCAGCATTGGCTGGATGATGTTGGCTGACTTCTTCTCTTTGCCTTTTTGCTTGCTGAAGGGGACGTCCTTGGGGATGAAGAAGGTGTACTTGACTTTTGGGGGGAAAACCTCACTGGCAATGGTCAGCAGCTGGACGGTCAGGGGCTCAGGGAGCTGTCGGAAGCTCTGCAGCCTCTCCAGGGTTGTCATGGAGCCACTGTATTTTAGGATGGTTCCCTTAATGGGAATGTCCTGTTCCATTGCTGAGATGGCAAAATCTCCATTCAGCAGGTACTTGCCCTCGAGGGTCCTCAGGGCCAGATAGTTACCGTCGTGACGGACCCCGCGGTGGCTGCGCTGTTTAATGTCAATGTTGGTTGCCCCAGCAGGGATGGTGACAATGTCGTTGTAGCCATATCTGCTTGGAGCAAAGGGACACCATTACTCTCCTGGACTTCCTAAGAGGAGCCTCACAGAGGGGATACAGCTTCAATGTAAACCTTAACATTTAGTTGCCAAAATAGTGTGTAGATTAAAAACTAAATAACTGGGTAGTCACCAGGAAAAATGCCCCCTTGTTCATAAACAGTTTTAGTTTTACTCTATTTTTAGCTCTTTGCAGTAGGGGCTTTGGAAAGGCTCCACCAGGGCCAGGTGATAAGAGAAGCAAATGATTGCATCAATGGAATTGTACCATCACAGACAGAATAGAACAAGTAGAAGTAATGTTAAAAGCAGCAGGTGAAGTGAAAGGGGGAGTTTTACCAACTCTAAGTGTCTCATAGGATCATCAAGGTTGGAAAAGATCAAGATTATCAGGTCCAACCATCTGCCCTACAACCCCCAACCACTAACCCATCTCCTCAAACACCCTGCCTGCCCAGTTATTGAACCCCTCCAGGGACGGTGCCTCCACACCCTCCCTGGGCAGGCTGTTCCAAGGCATCCCTGCTCTTTCTGGGAACTTTTTCTCAAGATCCAACCTGAACATCCCCTGGCCCCATTTCCTCTGGTCCTATTGCTAGTCCCTAGGGAGAAAAGGCCAAATCCTGCCTCACTCCTAGCTCCCTTCAGGTAGTTGTAGAGAACAGTGAGGTCTCCCCTCAGTCTCCCCTTCTCCAGGCTGAACAGCCCCAGCTTCCTCAGCCTCTCCCCATCAAACCTGTAAATTGTGGCTCTGAGGCTGTTCCTCTGTAACCCAGAGAGCTCAGGAGCTGGAATATCAAATGCCACCCTGTGTGGCCCAGCAGGACCATTCTCCACACATGCCCGCAGCTGATGCTGAACTCGGTCATTAGGTTTAGAGTGTTTTGGAACAAAGCCTTTGGGTTGAACTCTGCTCCCAGTCACCCCAGCCTCCCTAAACCTGATCTTAATGGGATCTCTTGGCTGTAGTCGCTATGCTGATCTCTCTGTAGTCAGCCACAAACAATTCATAGGGCAGTGGAAGCCCCATTTCAGCTGGCACCCTGGAAGGAAACTGTTTAGGAAATCTAATTTGGCTGCATGAGTCACCTCACCGCATGGAACGGGACACATTGGGCTTTTGTTAGTCAATGAGAGCCTGAAACCCAGCTCACTGGGATGGGAGGCTGTGAACTCCTGGGGACAGCAGATTTATTTGCAGTGACACTGAGCCCATCACTGATGTTAGCACCAGCTAGTAGTTTAGGAAATAAACTCTGCTTGGGTTGTTTACTGCTACCCTGGAGTAAATTCAGTGTGAGCTCCAGAGTCTGGGGAAGAGACTGGCTGCACACCCTGGTTAATGGCACAGATGGGTTGCTGAGCACTGCTTGAGCCCTGCTGTGTGATGCTTTGGGTGTGGAAAGCAAAATGGCTTTACATGACCTGGGAAGAGTCCTAACGTTCCTATATATGTCAGTATTTCCAGTAAGAAGAAATGAAAATGAGGTGGGAAATTGTTTTCTCTCTCCCTAGTCCATCTCTGCAGACCCCTTATGTCCTCACTTGGATCGGTTGAGCGAACCGGATATTTTCCTGCAGGTTGAGCCGTTGCCACCACACACCCCACACTTGTCCAGCTTCTTGGAGGAGCCAACGACGTGGTCGCAGCCAGCCTTGATGCACTGCCCATGAACACAGATGGAGAGGGTCTCGGGTCCACACAGCGTCCCATCGATCACCTAGGGAATCACAGAATGTTAGGGATTGGAAGGGACCTTGAAACAGCATCCAGTCCAATTTCCCCCACCAGAGCAGGATCCCCTAGATCCAGTCACACAGGAACATGTCCAAGTGGATTTTAAACATCTCCAGATAAGAAGACTCCACAACCCCCCTGAGCAGCCTCTTCTAGTGCTCTGTCACTTTCACCGTGAAGAGGGGAGGATGCAGAGGAGGAATTAGGGAATAGCTGAGCGTGCATGTTGAGGTGATCATCATCACCAAGAGTCTTACTTTGGCTTCAAAGACTTTAAATTCGCTCCTCCCTCGGGCTCGGCAGAAGAGCTTGCATCGATCTCGGGGTGAGACCCCTGAGTACTTGGGGACCCACTCCAGGCGATTCCCTTCCAGATCCGTAAAGTTGTAGCTGTTGTACTTCTCGCACTGCTGCTCCCGAAAGCTTTTCCCTGAAAGGGCAGGTGGAATGTCACCCAAAACCCCTGTGGAGCTGGCAAGACCCACCATCCTGCTTGGCTGGAGGTGTGGGAGGAGCTAAGGACTGTGGGATGGCCAAGCAGCAGAGGGGATCACAGCCCCCAGCAAAAGACCCCTTTAAAGAAAATGGATATTCAAGGGAGAGTGGAGTAGTCCTGGTGATGGGTTTTGGGGAAACGGGTGGGAGGAGACTCCACACTTGGGAACAGCAGGCACTTGGGAACAGCATCCTTTTGCGGAGCTGGACTTACCGTCGGGTGGACACTCATCAGTGTGGCAGGACTGGTATCTGGCACGCTGGCCCTCGCAGTACCGGCCGCCGTGCTGGGGCTTGGGGCTGTCGCAGTGCCGGTAGGAGAACTGAACACCACCACCGCATGTCCGTGAGCAGGAGCCCCAGGGGCTCCATGGACCCCAGTCACCATCCACCATGGGCTGCAAGAAGCCATGAGAAGCTGCTAGCCCTGAGCTCAGCTAGCCCTGGCTGCTCCCTCCCAAAGGTTTGGAGCATTGCTAAATCTCCCCTCAGATCCTCTCCCCAGGGCCCTGATCAGCACTTCAGCACACACTTCTCATGAAGTTGTTGCTGACTTCCCCCAGCCTGTTCACATGCTTAAGGTTAAGCTCAGGTTTAATCACTTTGCTGATCGACTCAAATCACTGCTGACTCCCCCAGCAGGGCAAGAAGTGATGATGTTATTGCAGAACTGCTGCTGCCTGCTCTGGTTCGGACCCTTTAGGAGTCCCAGGGGGGAAAGCCCCAGCCAGTTGTTTCTCAGTCCAAGATACCTGAGGCTCCAGGGCATCCTGTGGCACGCAGCGGCCATCCCAGCACAGCCCATCGGCTTTGCAGCGGGTGCCATCGGCCCATGGCAAGCTGCCATTCTTGGTATGGCAAAGGGTCTCCCCACTGCCAGTCCTACACCAGAGCTGGGCGCAGATATCTTCTTCTGTGGTGTTGGGGCAGTGCTGGAAATCCTTGCCAAAGATCTGCTGGCATTGCTGGTCCAGGCTGTACAGGGGTCCTCGGCCAGGCAGCTCGGTGGGCAGCGAGAGGGGGTCCACAGGGGCATCGAGCAAGCAGTCGCCTGGGCAAGGCACAGAGGCATCGAGGCTTGACACCATGGATTGCACCAAGCAGGGCACCCCGACCCTCAGTCTGTGGCCTCATCTCCTGCCCCCATCATCCCATACACCCCTCCAGGCCTAGGCCATGAAGGAAAGGGTTGTCTTGAGTGAGGAGGCTGCAGAAGAGAACCCTACCGTGCCCTCCGTCCAGGAAATCTGTGAGATACATGGCACTGCAGGGAGACCAGGGCTGGGTCTTGTTCAGGTGGATGAAGAGAGGGGCCATCATGTGGTGCTTGCCCAGGGGCCCGAAGAGCCGCTCACAGGTCTTGGAGTCATCGTGGGGCATGCTGAGCACGTGGCCTGCGGGGCAGAGAGCACCGATGGGTGAGCCTCAGCCTCCCACCCCAGCTCTGCTGCAGGGGGTGCCTGGGCAGCTGGGAGCTTCTCTGAGTTATCCAGTGGCTGCTGCAGAAGCTCTTTGCTTTGATAAGGCAGTACAGGTTTGTATTTGCTCTGTCTCAGCAGTACAACCCACTGAACGCATCTCAGACTACTCAGTGCATCTCTAGGAGCAGCGAATCAATGGGGAAAAGTGCTTGGCCCCACTCCTCAGCTCATCACGTCAGGCAAACTCCCAGTTCCAGAGCTCCTAAGTGCCTTCGCTGGCACAAAGCAGCTGGTGCCACTGCCAGAAGCTCCTCAGCGCTGCCCAGTGGTACCCAGCTGGGACATGCTTGTGCTGGGCTGTGCTACACCCCCTTGCCAAGCTGAAAGAGTAGCCCCCACTCCTCCTCAGGAAGGGATGCCTTACCCAGTTCGTGAGCCAGGGTGTAGGCTGCCTGCAGACCCTCGTCCTCAATCACCGAACAGCTCTTGTTGCGGTCGCACATGGTGCCAATATCTGCCACTCCCAGCGTGTCACAACTTTGGTGTCCGCAGAAGTCCTGTTGGCCAGCAATGCCCCAGGGAGTGAGGCAGGGTGAAGGGGTCCCTCAACACCTCTAAGCAACCCACTAGTGCTCTGCACCCCAAATGCAACCACCCCCTCACTGCTTTGCTGTGAGCTTCATCCTTGGCAGGGGCCATCCCTCCTCTCCCACTAAAGGCATCTCAGCCCCCTTCATCTCCCCACCAAGGAACCTCCCAGACCTGTCTGGTCAGCAGGATGGCAGTGTCATAGTGCTCCGGGTGCCGGTCGCTCAGGGGGTTGAACTGTTGCTGCCAGCTACAGAAGTTGCGCAGGGTCAGCCCACCGTTGTCAGACACCTCTGGTCCTGCTGCCTCCTCATCCACCACCAGCACCTTCACCACCACCAGGTTGATGGAGTTCTTCAGGCTTGGGTGCTTGTAGATGCGAGCTGCCATGGACATCAGGGTCAGGACGTGGTTCTGTGGGGAAAGAGAGGGGTAGGCAAAGCCTGGCTGTAAAACTTCCCACAGAGCACTGTATTTTTTTTTGTTGTGAAAGGAGAAATCAACGTAATTTTGGAGCCACCCACCTCCAGACTGACTCAGTCAACCACCTGGGCTGATGGACTAAGGGCTGCCTTTCCTGCACAGGAAGGAAGTGTGGCTGCTCCATCCAGCTGGTTGGATGGGGCTCTGGGCAACCTGGTCTGGTGAGAGGTGTCGCTGCCCATGGCAGGGAGTTGGCTCTGGGTGATCCCTGAGGTCCCCTCCAATCCAAACCAACCCAACCCAACCCAGTCTGTGATTCTGTGCTTCACACCTTGTGCTGGAGGGAAGGATGAGCATGATGTACCCACCCTCAATCCTCTCCTCCACCTGCCATGAACCCTTTGCACCCAGAAACCCTTGGAGAAACCCTCAGAAGTCCCTGTGAGTTGCTCTTGCAGATTCCCAAAGCGTCGACCCTGCCCTTGCTGCTGGAGCTGCCTCACACACAACATCTCACTGATGCAGTGAGGTGGGGTCTGAACCCAACATCCTCAGTGAAAATGCAGGGCCAAGGTGCTCTGACAGCCAAGTCTTCACCCAGCAGCATCCCTTGCCCGGGCAACTGGGACGCCCAGTGATGACTTCATGTGTCAAACGCGCCAGTGATGTTTAGGCTGATGTAAACATCTTATCGGAGCATCAGAATTCCTCTGCTGCTTGGCACCCGCACGCGGTCCCTCAGTCAGGGGAGAAGAATGCAGCGATTACACAATGTAGTACTGGGAAAGAGAAAGTGTCTTCTCTCCTCCCCAGACGAATCACACCCTGTGGTCTTGCTCCAGAGCCACTCTGTAACGAAACTGGAAGGACTTGGTGGAAGCCCTGTCCAGCGGCTGAGATTCAACCAAAATCCCTGTTTCCAGAGCTCTGCCCTCATGATGGGGCAGTTATAGGGACAAAAATGCCCTTTTCCTAGCAAATGAGGGGAGAGACACCCCGTCCCCTAACAGCAGTGATGTGTTTGCTGCATCCAGAGCCATGGGCCCAGGGCACTTGTGGCTCTTTTAGACCATTCTGCCACATGTTTCATCCCACCGCCGGCAGCTCCATGTCACCAGATGTTTTGCTTCAGCAAGACGCATCCCAAGTCCTCACTGGCTCATTATCCAAGGGCAGGCCCCAGCAAGGATGATGGGAGCACTGAATAGACTGGTTTATTTAGACTGGCCACATCTCCACGCCATGACTCACAGCCCAGTATGAACAAATGTCACTGAGAAATCACCACCGAGACAAGAAACCCAGAAGAGAGCCCTACGAGCTGTTGTTTCAGGGGACCAGGGGAATTGTTCTGATGAATTGGGGAATTCCTTATGGAGAAAGTCACCAAATCACAGGACATTAGGGATTGGAAGGAACCTGGAAAGACCATTGAGTCCAATCCCCACGCCACAGCAGGATCTCCTAGATCCAGCTGCACAGGAACATGGACAAGTGGGTTTTAAACATCTCCAGAGAAGGAGACTCCACAACCCTCCTTGGGTTTCCACCTGAAAGATGGAAACACCTTCCAGTGCTCTATCACCCTCACTGTGAAGAAGTCACTTCTCATGTTTACATGGAACCTTCTCTGCACCAGTTCATGCCCACTGCTCCTTGTCCTGTCCTTAGATGTAACTGAGCAGAGCCTGGCTCCATCCTCCTGACACCCACCCTTTCCATATTTATCAACTTTAATGGGGTCACCCTTCAGTCTCTTTTTTAACAAGCTCAAGAGACCCAGCTCCCTCAGCCTTTCCTCACTGGGGAGATGGTCCACTCCTAAAATACCACAGAGCCTTTCTAAAACTACACAAGTGAAGAACTAGAGGGATGCTCTGCACTGGAGGTGTGCACCATGGGATCATCCATCATTTTCAAGGGAACAAATCCCACTCCATCCTTTTCTATCCCATTACAAGGTCCTGTCTGTCACGGCAGTTCTTAACTAGGAGCTCTCAATCCCTACCGCAAATCCCCCAGGACACCAACCCTCAGGGTTACAACCAGCCAAGAAACTTTCAGCAGCAGGGATGGAGGGACTTGGGAAACATCCGTCCAACTTCTCTTGGTCTGGAAAGCGAAGATGGAAAGCAAACTGAACAAACAGCTATTTAGTGCTGAGTAAAAGGTCAAATTCACTTGTTCCACCATCTGGTGTCTATTTATACCCATCCCTGCTCTGTGCGGGAGTTGGTTGGGTTTCAGATGGACCCCGACTGCGCCGGGGAGAGCAGTGATCCACCTGCACTGCTCTGCCTTGGCCAACAATTTGGAACTGGGGCCAAAAGCAAATTACAGGATCCCCAGGGCTCAGCAGAGGTTGACTGAGCACTTCAGGCCAACAACCGGCTGTGGGCGAGTTGGATCCCTCTTGTCTCATCCTGCTCTGCAGAAGGCTCTGCCTTGGTGAGCCACCCAGCAGAAAACACTACCTTCTCTGGAGTTTCCTTCCCAGCATCAAGGCTGAGGATGTGGGTACTGGGATCAGCTGTGGGGTAGCCTCAGGGCTGGGTTTGGGGAGCCCAGAGGTGGTTTCTGGGAAGGACTGGTTTCTGCCTCTTTGAAAGGCACCACAGCAGAGTGGGTGCAACATACTTCCTTGCCATTTCCAACCAGTGTCCCATGAACCCTTGGCAGGACTTCAGCTGGTAAATCCTCCAGAGAGGACACCAGCCCAAGCCTGAGGGGGTCACGGAACCATCCCTCCTCTGCCCATGCATTGCTTTCATGGCCAGGAACAAGCATCAAAGCTTGGAGATGCCCCCCAGACATCACACCTCTCATTTTCCCTGGCTGCAAACCCTTCTCTCAAGAAGACAAAATTCCACTCATTTTCTCCCCAAAACTACCCTGCATTAGAGCAGCTCTGATATCCCTCCTGCCACAGCACCGCTGCTCTAGGGAGAGCACAGAGGTACCACCCGCACTACCCAACAGCAAACAGCACGTGTGATGGGAAAGAGAAATAGAAACCAGAGCTCAGGGAGCTGAAAAGGTTGTTTTGAACCTGCTATTGTGGAAGGGTTTCACTTTCTCCTCTTGCAAAATGCCTGCTTCCATCCCCCTGCGTGGGAACCGCTCGGAAGCCGAAGCCTGCAGAGCTCCCCACTCTATTTTGGTTTTAGAATAATAATCATTATTATTATTTTTGGGGGGAGAAGCAACTCTCACACAGACGTTAACTGTTGCTGTGGTATGCACGCCATGACCTCATAGCTCTGGACCCACCCAGTGCCGACGGACGGCAGGGAGCAGCCTGCAACACCCCGGCGCGACTCATCTTCCCCCCAGCTCAGGGCTGGGGGCTAGCTTGGTTTCTCCTAGCATTTTTGCGGGATTCTTCTCCCCGCTGCTTTCCCCCTATAAGTCAGCATTTCTGTAGGGGAGAAAGAAAAAAAACCCCAGAAATGCTGTCTGGAGCACAGACAGATGGAAGGAGGAAAACATGGGGTCAGCTGTGAGAGCTGCCCAGTTTTTAAAAACAACTGGTTACAGCACATCCCAGTCTGTCTCGCTCCCCCAAAGCGATGTCTGCATGCTGGCCCCTGGCTCGGATACCTGCAGCGGCCGCCCCACCAGCCTCCTCCTGTGGCTTGAAGTCCAGGCCAAGAATTTCCTTGCAAAAAGGTGGGAGGCAGCCAAGGGAAATGAGGGGCAACCCGGGGAGGTGAGGGACATCTCACCAGCCCGCCAGTGTGCATGGCTGCCCTCCTGCCCTCCCAGCAACCTGCTTCATCCCTTTCCTGCTTCCACCTGATCTTCTGATCTTCTGCCCCCCCCCCCTTTGCTGGGTATTTGGAGCTAAACCCCAAAAGCAGATCTTTTTCAGGGCAGGGAAAACTGAGGTAGATGCAGACACGGATGAAGGTGAAGCAAGCCCCCATTCCCAAGAGCATCGCAGGGCAAGAGGGCTGCAGCTTGCCCCTGGGCTGTTTCATTCTGAAGTCCTGGATAAGCAGCGGTCACTGTGCCAGCAGCAGGGCCGGGATGCAGCAGCTGTTTAACATTATGGGGTGACACGAGGAAGCGAGTGCATCGGCCAGGGAAATAGCTAGGGAGGCTGTTTGGTCCTTCGACCCCTTGAACCCAAGCGGATGCAGGCTTCGGGTCACACCCGGGGGACAAATCCCATTGGAAAAGCACTAGCAGTAGTGTTGGATGGCAGCCTCAACACGGGTCCCCCTTTGCTTTGCAAAGATCCCCTTTAATCCCACCCCAGGTGCCTTTGGGATGGGCTCAAGAGGGGCCAGCTCCTTTTGTCAAGGGATTAAGCAAATTCACCCGCTCACCCTGCAAAATATCCTAAAGCAGCCCAGCAACTGGACATGAGGGGACCTGAGGCTCTGGGGTGGCTCTGACTTTACCTGCAAGGTCACTGTGATGGAAGAGCTGGCAGCAGGACCCCAGCAGTGCCCTGTGCTGCACACACTAGCACCTGATTTTAGGAGAAAGGGATTAGAACAGGTCTCCTAAACTGTCATAAATCAGCTTGGAAAGAACACACAAGTCAGGCGAGGGATCCCAGCTGATCTGATTCTGCCCCAGTTCTCAGTCACTACCAGCTCCTGGAGTCAGGGATTGCAAATTCCTCACCAGCAAGGGCAAGGGGGAAAGGGGACTGTAGCCATCGCATTTGCAGACGAAAGCTGGGAAAGGCGACTCATCTGCACCCAAGAGACTGGAGAAATCCCGCCACAGGAATCCCATTCTGCTGCCAACTGGCTGGGGATGCTGCAGCCGGTTCTTGTAACTGCCTGTTGCTTGAGGTGTCTCAGCAAACATCTCCCAAGCCCTGAGCATCCCTGCAAGTGCAGCCCGAGCTGCAGGTGCTCAGCTCTGCCACCCTTCCTCCTGCATGTCAGAGGGATTTAGTGCTGCCTCCTGCCTCAGTTTCCCCACTGAACCCCCTCCTCCCCTTCATTCTGTTAGCAATGCACACCCTGCTTTTTTTTTAACTCCAAGAATTTTAGGTGGGGAATTGGTGGGGAAAATTCAAGAGGAGCTGTGCATCCAGCTAGGTGCCTCACATCTACCCTAGATAAGAGGGCTCTTCCTAATCCCTGCAGGTGTCATCCTACCAAGTCCTCACTGACCTGCCAGCTGTTCCTAGCTGTTACTGCTCAGCACCATCCTCTAAAGCCCCCCCCCAAANCCTCCACCCCCCCCACCTCCTGCTAAACCACCTCTCAAGCCTCCCACCTCTTGCTAAAGACCCCACACTCCCTGCAGGCAGCTGCCCAGAAGAATTATTAAACCCCCAAATATCGAGGTCTGCTCTGACTTCATCATCCCCTCCTGCTTTACATGAGCATTGATGGAGGGGGAATGAAGCTCCTGTTATCTAAATTAGGTTATCAGCTGAGTTATTGATTAGGAATATATCATTAGTAGCCTTTTCCCTACAGCAGCGTGACACTGATCAGAACTCACAGCACATTTTACGGTGGGGATCTTCTGCCTGAGCTGTTGCAGCTGATGCAACAAACTAGCTGGGAATACAAACAATGCTTGTGACCTTTAATAAATATTTGCTAATTAAAGTGTGGTTCTGGGAAGGAAAATCACTACACAAATACAGCTTCTTCTGACTCAACATTTCTGCTCCCTGGGCATCTCCTAGTCAGCTCTCTAAGATTTCATGAGCCAACCACCACTTTTCCTGGCCCACAAACTGTAGGGAGAAGGGAGATGACTCTTAAGTCTCCCGTGTTATCAGCTTCTCCCTGCAGTTTTGTTGCCGAGAACAAAAGGCACAGAAACACAGCAGGTGGCTGGGTTTGGTTCCCTTAGAGCTGCCTGGAGTTTTCTCCCAAATAGTTAATACTCCATCCCCCTGTTCATTCCAGCTGAGATCTGATCTCTTGCATCCCAACAAGAAATACCCAGAGTGATGATGCAGAGATACTGCACTTGGGGACAAAGAAATGATGGTGAAGTGGGAGCTGAGCAGACTGGAAACTCCTGGATAACTAAGGAGGGGTCTTTCATGGACTGGTACCTGAGCCAGGGAGTACGACCAAGTGTCCATCACTTCTTGACCCTCTGTTTTCCTTGCCAGCCTGGCTGGTGGCAGGCAAGGAAAACTGAGCAAGGGGCGAAACCCACAAGCTGCTGAGCAGCTGAAATCAGCTGGAGCTCCCAAGTTTTGCATTTCTCAAGGTCCAGTCCTGCCTGAGTGGGGCTGGAATTAAACCACTCCTGAAGAAGCTGGATGAAGCCCCCAGGGAAGGATAAAAGTGAGCAGAGATGGCAAAGCCAGGCTGCCAAAGCACAGCCTTGGCTGCCCAACAGCTCCCCACTGAGCTCCAGCTTCGAGGAATTCTCTAACAACCCGACCAACCCACTGCAGAGAACGAGCGACTGCCCTGCACGGTTATCCCTCGGAAACCCCTGGGAACGATTCAGACTGTGTGAACCCGATTCTGGTCCTGACTGACCCATCACTGCAAGAGCTGGATTTGCATGAGGCGTGAAAAAAAAGCTGGTGCCACCGGAGGTGGCTGCTCAGCCACCCTAGGATGGATGCGGGGGGCTGAGAGATCCAGATCTCCACACTCAGGGTCCCTAAGAAGCTGGCCATGGGCAGGGTCTCTACATCTGGAACATGCTGAAGGAGGGGTAAAGCTTCTGGTGCTGGTGGCTGGGGAAAGGTTCATTCGTGCATCTGCTCGGCTGCTAACAGGTGGCTCAGGAGTGGGGCTGTACATTACTCAGCCCCTGGTTTATTTACTATTTGGCCCGAGCTCCCGTCCGGAAAGGAGTTTTAAGCCCACGGCTGTGCTGCACTGCTGTTTCCCTGCAGCGAGACAGGCATTAACCCCCTCTGGCCCTCATCTTTGGGGACACCAGACTGACGGAACATCACGGTGCCCACCCTATGCACACACAGGCTTCTGGGATGGGCACTGGGTTTGGCAATGGGACCCCCAACACTAACTGCACCCCACAGCTCTACCAGCCCTGAGGATTTACAGCCCCTACACAGCAGGGAAAGATGGGGACAGAGCCAAAGTCCCCCACTGTGTCCCCAGTTCTCCACTCACTCACCTAAGGTGGTTTCTGGCATCCTGGGGCTGCTTGTCCCTTTGGAGGGACCTCAGCAGTGGGCAGCCCAGGAGAGTCAGTGGACTGAGCATGCAGAGGGGGGACAGGAGGGGACAGAAGGTGGAGAAATGAAGGGAATGGAGGGATAAGGGGTGAGGGTGCTGGAGAGGACAGAGATGATGAAGGGGTAGTGGGGATGGAGGAATGAACGAATGAAGGGATGAAGAGGCAGAGAGGACAGAGAGTGGAGGGACAGAAGGAATGCAGAGATGGAGGGGCAATGGAGATCGAGGAGCAAAGCAGATGGAGGGATCAAGGGGTGAAAGGGATGGAGGGAGCTGGAAGGACAGAGGATGGAGGAATGAAGGGATGGAGAGAACAGAGAGGACAGAGGATGAAGGAAGAATGAGATGTGAAGGGGATGGACGGGGTGGCGAGATGGAAGGTTGAAGGGCCCGGGAAGTGGGGGGAGCAGCAGGGAGGGAGGTCCCCGCCCGCCCTTACCTCCACGTCCTCCCCGTAGAACCGCACCATGGAGGCATCAGCCACCAGCATCGTCTCCACGTACCGCGCCTGCGACACAAAGCGCTTGGCCCTGTGCAGCGACTCCCCGGGCCCGGGGATCCCGGGTGGAGGTCCCGGGGGGCTGCTGCGACGTCGGAGCCGATGGGGACGTCTCCAGGGGGACCCTGCCGTTGGTTGCCCAAGGGGCTGCAGGTCGTAAGCGACCCCGTCGAGGAGAAAAGCAGCCCGGAACCCCCCGCCGAGCCCGCAACGGTTGAGCACTGCGGGGGCATCGGGGCTCCCCTCGACGGCTCCCGCGTAGAAACAGCCCCGACGTGGAGGGGGACTTCGAGAGGGCGGGGGGCGCCGGGAGCCGCTTAAACGTTGGAAGCGGAGCCGGGGGGCCAAGAAAGCGGCGTCGGGGCGGAGACGGAGAACGACAGAGCGGCCGAAGGCAGCGAGACGGAGGGCGAGCTGCCCCGGAGGGGCGGGCAAGCGGGTGGGCAGCACAGGCTGAGCGTCCCGCGGCGGGGGGGGCGGCGGCAGCGCCCACGCGTGACACAGCAGCAGCAAGTGGAGCGGAGCGCGCCCCCCGCCCAGCAGCCCCCGCCGCCCCATCAGCTGTGCGGAACCCGCCGGGTTCCCCCCGCAGCCTCCGCGCCAGCTCCCGAGCCCGCTGTATTTATACTTTTTCTTCCCCCCCGCGGCTTTGACATAAGAGGTTTATTTTTGATCTGCTCCGCTGTTTCCCCCCATCTCCTCCCCTCTCCTCTCCTCATCCCCCCTCCCCTCCCCCCCCCCCCCCGNGGCTGGGGGAGGAGGAGGAGAAGAGAAAGAAAAAAAAAAAAGAGGGGGGAAAAAAAAAGAAGAAGCTGAGAGAGAAAAAAACCCTAAAAAAAAATCCAACCCGCTTTTGGATGCGATTTGAGGCCAATCAGGCGCCGGGAGCCCCGCCTGCCTCCGAGTGTCAACTCCAGCCTGTTGCTCTCCCAGCTTTAACCCCTTCAGCCTGGGCAGAAGAAGTTCTAGGGGGATATCAGTGGGGCTTTTCCGTGCTTAAAGGCGACCTCTAGGGAAGATGGGGACAGATTTTGCGTAGGGCTTGTTGCAACAGGGCAAGGGCTGGTGGTTTAAAGTGAAAGAGGGAGATTCAGATTGGAGAGAACTAAGTTTTCTCTAGTTTTGTGCTGAGGGTGGTGTTTTATGCCCTGGTTGCCCAGAGAGGAGGGAGAAACCCCATCCTTTCATGTTGGTCAGGTTTGACATTGGGGCTCTGAGCAGCCTGCTCTAGTTGGAGATGTCCCTGGTCACTGCACAGGGTCGAACTGGATGGACTTTGAACGTTCCTTCAACGGAAACCAGTCTGTGGTTCAGCCCAGCAGAGGGGCTTGGGGACATGATTTTGCCTCAGGGGCATCCGGTTGCTCTCCCATTTCCTCCAGCACCCCTTCACCACTGGAAAGCACCACCAGGCTTTTGGCAGCTGGAGAGCATCTCATTTCAGGCTGCTTGGAAAAGAGCACCTCAGGCCCCAGGGAAAGCTCCAGTAGGGCCATGCAGGAGTTTCCATGCCCCATGTACAAACAGTTGGGTCCACATGGGCTTTCTTCCAGCTGTAATCAGGCAACAGGCTAAGTCAGACTGGTATAAAATACATGTGAGAATAAAACAATGCAGCTAGCTCCTACTGTCCCCTTCTTTTGTGGTGGTGGGAGTGTTAGGGAGGGGTGTTGTGCGGCTTCATTTAAAACTCAGATCTCCCCCTTGGGGACCCAGATTTTCTTTCCATCCACATTCCCTTGCAGTGAGTGAAAATACCCTGGGAGTGTCAAAGCCTCAAGCTGTGAAACCAGGTAGCTGCTGCCATGTGCAGAGGTCAGGGGATGGGCAGAAACACTGTCCCAGGCTGGGAACCTGCTCAGCACCAGGGAACAACCAGCTGCAATGGAAGAAGGGAAATCACACCTTATCTGTTATTCCTTCTCTCCTCTCAAGCCCCCCTTCCCCACTAGTTCATGCAACTCCTGGCCTCTGGAGTGCCCTTTGTGCAGCACTGAGATATCCCAGGATGTCCTTGCCACAGTCTGGGGGTGGTGGGTCTTATCCTGCTCCTATCTAAACCTTTTACAGGGAGCAGCACATGCACAGCACCGGGCTTGTGATCCTTCAGCCTCACTGTGGATGAAAACCCAGGTGCCAGCTCCTCCATATTGCGGGGGTTTATTCCTTCAAAGTCATCTTTATAAGATCCAAACCAGCATCTGGCACCTCAGGATTCCTGGGAAACCAGTGTCCAGCCACAGCTGGGCACAGGGTTAAAGGCTGCTCCCCGTTTACTCCAGGACGTATTTACATCTGCCTCTATTATTATCTCCACAACCCTACCTATATAGTAAACACACAGCCCTGGCTCTAAATAGCAGCCCTGTCCTGGGGCCAGGGCTCTGATTACTTCTCTTTTTAAAGTGTGGGGTTTGTGACCTGTAGGAGGGGAGGAAATAAATAATAATTAAAAACAATAAAAAAAGCACCCCTAGGCCCGGTGTAGCTCAGCCTGGGCCATCTCTCAGAGGCTGTGGATCGAGTGTTCTCCCAGTGCCTTGGCTGCTCTCCTCTCCTGGCAGAGAGCTCAGCCCACAGCTGGAGAAGCTTCTCTGGAGTGGCCAGGGTGGCTTTCCCTCCCTCTGCAGCTCCGCTGGGTTGAGGAGAAAACAGTTTGCCTTTTAAAATGAGAAGGAAAACACAGTGTTTGTACCAGTAGCCAAAAGCGAGCCCTGACTCTGCCTCTTCCAAGCCCAAACCCCACTGGAGGTGCCTTCCTCTCACCGGGAGAGTAGTGGGGAGGGGTGATGCCCCGGCTCTGAACTGGGACAGGTGAGGCTGCAGGCAACGTGGGGGCAAGTCTCTGCGACAGGATGTAATTTATTCCCGGCTTTCCACTCTCAGAGCTGCATCTTTGATCTGGGAGGACATGGCCTGCTCCGTATAGCTGGAAGGCCCCACTGGTTTTCATTAGCCGCTTGCTCTGGGCACGGTAGCTGGAATTCCGTGGAGCCCCGATGAGCCTGGCCAGGCTCCTTAGGAACCAGCTCGAAGGCAGAGAGCAAAGCCTTGCCTGGCTGCCCCTCTGCATCTCCTCCCAGCAGAGGCTGAGGCACCCCAAGGCTGTTTGGGGGTCCTGCCTCTTAACCCCTTGCTGGTCACGCTGCCCCAAGCTTCTCCCACTGCAGTGGGGCTGTGTGGCCATTAACTCCCCACTCACTGTGAATTAAAGACTCTTTTGATCAAACAAACCCTTTTGCAAATGTCTGCCCTGCTCCCCTTTGCCTGTCCCCAGCTCTGCAGACCAGGCAGCGGGCAGATCGCTTCCACACCCCTCCCACCCTGTGCTCCTGCTGCCCAGCACCCATCTCCCAGGGCAGTTTGGGTCCCAGGATGAAGCCCATGTTGCCTTAGCTGCCCCACTGAAGGAGTCTCTGGGATGCTCTGAGGTGGCCTTCTTGCCCTGCAGAGGGGATCACAGCCCTGTGTGTGGTGCCAGCCTGGGGACTGTGCTGCTCCCCTATGTGCTTTGCCCTCAGCCCAGGGAAAAGACTTACTGGAGGCTTATTTGGGTCTCTTTATCTTTAAACAAAGGAGACTGAAGGGTGACCCCATTAATGTTGATAAATATGGAAAGGGCAAGTGTCAGGAGGATGGAGCCAGGCTCTGCTCAGGGGCACCCAATGATAGGACAAGGGGCAACAGGTGTGAGCTGGAACATCGGAGGTTCCACATCAATCTGAGAAGAAACTTATTCCCAGTGAGGGTGACAGAGCACTGGAAGAGGCTGCCCAAGGAGGTTGTGGAGTCTCCTTCTCTGGAGGTGTTTAAAACCCACCTGGCCATGTTCGTGTGTGACTGGACCTAGAGGATCCTGCTGCAGTGCAGGGATTGGACTGGATGGTCTTTCCAGGTTCCTTCCAATCCCTAACGTTCTGTGGTTCTGTGATCACAGAGCAGCCACAGCCTCAGCAGATGGTACCACTAGATGTCAGTGCCGCCCGACACTGCGAACTGGGAAACCCTAAATCCACCCCATCCCTGCCAGGAGCCGGTCCTGTAGCAGCAAGAGAAGAGCTGAGGCTGCCAGCTCAGACCTCTCTGATGACAGAAGCACCAATTCAGAGTCTGGTTGGTTGGGAGACACTTTAAGATCAACAATTCCAACCTTCGACCCAGCTCCACTAGGTCACCACTAGACCAGAACCCTCAGCACCAGGTCTGCAGGTTGTGGTTTAAACACCTTAGGGAGGTGACTCCACCAGTTCCCTTTGAAGCAGCAGGTGGGATGAAATCTGTCCCACAAAGGCAGCTGGGCCCTGTGTCCTGCGACTCATCACAAGGGCAGGCTCAAACCCATAACTTACTGTACCCTGGTGAGACTTCATGTGGAGTCCTGTGTCCAATTCCTGGAGCCCCCAACACTGGAAGGATCAGGTCCAGAGGAGGCCATGGAAATGCTCAGAGGGCTGGAGCCCCTCTGCTCTGGGGACAGGCTGAGAGAGTTGGGGTTGTTCAGCCTCAAGAAGAAGAAAAGGCTCCAGGGGGATGTTATAGCAGCTTTCAGTACTTGAAAGGGGCAGTCTGAAGGCGGGGGAAGACTGTTCTCAATGGCAGGGAATGATAGGATGAGGAGTTATGGTTTGAAGCTGGAAAAGAGCAGACTGAGGCTGGACAGGAGGAAAAAGTTGTTGAATCTGAGGGTGAGGGATCCCTGGAACAGGCTGCCCAGAGAGGTGGTGAAGGCCCCATCCCTGGAGCTGTTCAAGGTCAGGCTGGCTGGGTCTCTGGGCAGTCTGGTCTGGTGAGTGCTGGCCCTGCTTGTTGTGGGGGATGGGACTGGCTGCCCTTCGGAGGTGCCTTCCCAGCCCTGTGATTGTGTAACTGCTTGATTCTAGGTTCCTGCATCACCCGGGNGTCTATGGTTCTGTTCTGTGATCCTCAGTGAAACCATCTCAGCCGCAAGGGCTGACAGAGGGGGTTCAGGGGAACTGTTCCCGCCTGAGGCTGGGAATAGAAGGGAAGATTTGGGCTCGATTTGGAGAATCGAGTGAGAGCTGGCACTGAATTAAGCAGCAAGCTGCCATCCTGGTAGAAACCCACCATCACTGTGTTGAACCCACCACACCACCACAGCCAGGAGAGGGCTCCCCTGCCTTACGAGTGGGGATTATTTGGTGTTTTGTACCTCAAAACCTTCAGTAATCCCTAGAATAATGGGGTTTGTCTGTACCTTAGAACAGTATTTGATCCTCCTGTGCAGCAGCCCAGCCCTGGAGCCTCTACCCTGGTGGCTAAATGGGGTTCAGTGGCTTTGGAAGAGTGATGCTGGGGAAAACCATCATTCCCACTGGGTTTCTCGAGTGGGGGGAATCCAGTTTTGTGAATTAGGAAAGGGCAGAGACAGCCAGGCTGAGTCTTGGTTTATCAACTGATGATGCCAGCTCTGCAAATTGGGTTCCATAGATGGAGCGTGAGCTGGGAACACTGAGAGCCGGGGTCCAGAGCTTTGATTTGGTTCCATCTGAGTGGATTTGATTGGAAAGGATTCTACTCTGATTTCTAGCCCTTTTTGCAGCTCCTCTGCATTTATTATCTGATTTTCAGTTGATTTTTGATTCATGACACCACACACTGCACTCAGTGAACTTCGCACCTCGAGGTGCATAGCACGAAAGAGTCGCCAGAGAGCAACCTTGTCCCAGGATGGGTTGGCAGCTCCACTTAGGGCAGATGTGGCTGCAGTGGCAGCAGGTTTAGAGGTTTCCAAAATCAAGGATCAAATTCTGTTTCCAGTCCTGCAGCCTGCTCCCAGGCTTTGTCCTCCTTGAGGAGCAGCTTCTCTGCTTCATGGCTGCCACTTGAGGCTTGTCAGGTGTCTTGAGAGCAGCCCACAAGTGAGGAGATTCTCTGAGGATCACCTGGCCCTTCCCCAAACTCCTTGCAAAGCTGGGATTAAATCCTCTACATTTGAGAGAGACATCCAAACTGGCCCTAGGGCTGCTTGTCCTATGAACCAGTCCTAAAAGTGCCAAGAAAGGTTGGACCAGATGATCCTTCAGGTCCCTTCCAATGTTACATCGAAACAAAGGAGATTATTCTGACCAGCTGTAATGAAAATACTCTAGATTAAAAATAAACCCACCNTTTATGGGCTGACAAAAATGACTGACCTTCATCCTGAGTGATGAGCAGCTCAGCAGATGGCTGGTGAATTGCCTTCACCCCAGGTTTATTCCAGATGTGCATCATGTGGACAACCTCTGAGCCTTTCCCAGGCCTGCAGCTTCACCCTCCTGTGAGCCAGGTGTCTTCGGGTCTTGGTGGTTTGTGTCTCTCTAACATGAGCATCGCATTAAGCGGATGAATCAAGGATGAGCCTTTCTCAGGCAGGTGGGTACAAGACGGAGCTGGATAGTCCTGGGTCATAAATCTTCAGCCTTGAAAGTGTCTGGATGGACAGGGAGATCCATGAGATACAGGTTCTTGGGGGGAGATGTGTAGGGGCTGTCCGAAGTCTGGGGAAGACTGTTCACAGGGAATCATAGGACCAGGGATCATGGTTTGAAGCTGGAAAAGGGCAGAATGAGGCTGGACAGGAGGAAAAAGTTGTTGAATCTGAGGGTGAGGGATCCCTGGAACAGGCTGCCCAGAGAGGTGGTGAAGGCCCCATCCCTGGAGCTGTTCAAGGTCAGGCTGGCTGGGACTCTGGGCAACCTGGTCTGGTGAGTGCTGGCCCTGCTTGTTGTGGGGGGGTTGGACTAGATGACCTTTGGGAGTCCTTCCAACCCAACACATCCTATGATTCTATTCTATGTGGAATCATCATCTAGTTTCTCTAAATTTCCACTTGCTGTTTTAAAACACTCTGGAAAGAACCTATGTGCATCTTCCTTAAAAAATGAGGCATAATAAATACCAAGTGGGGTACAGGAACTATCAGCAACCCCAGGATCTGCAATATTGACTGGAAATCAGGCAAACCCAAGCTTTATGATTTGTATGATGTTCCCAGACTGAAGCTCTGCCAGATGCCTGGCATTATGTGTAGGACTGTGCAAGAAGGGTCTGGGAGAAATGAGACAAGGTGCAGGGCTCCTTCTCCTGTGTCACCTGTGCATGGGTACAGCAGTCTTGTACTTGAAGATGTTTAAAGTGGGGCAGGTAAAGAGCTGCTGCCATTCCTGCTGTGTAGAAGAGCTGCAAGAAACTCAAGCCAAAGCCTCCTGCCCATCTCCAGTTGTTATCATCTGAGTCAGAATAAATCTGACTACATTCAGCATCTTCCTGGACCAAGGCTGGGGCAAGATTTGTCTTACAGAGACCTCTATATGCTCAGGTTTACTGCAGATCTCTCACTCAGTGACCCAATCTAGGCCCAGCCAGTTTTTCTCTCCTCCAAACCTTTGTTTCCTGGAGAGCCGCCTAACAGCTCTCTTTGACTCACTGCAGTCCCTGGAGAGGGTTCTCCTTCCTGCCCATGTGCTGGGGAGCTGGGAGAGCACAGCCTGAACTTGGGTGGGAGCCCAGCCTTCCGATCTGCCAACCTTCCAGCCAAGGACGAGTGAGTGGTTTGCAACGCTGGCTTTTCCCTGCCTGCAACCTTCCCCTCTCTGTCTTTGTCCTGGGCTGCTCAGATGGTCTCTGTGAAACCACTTCTTCTGTGATCTGGAACATCCAGGGGAGATGTGAGGTTGGGGGAATCTTTTTGCCCTCTCTTATTTCTAAATCCACATACTTTGCATTGCAACAATGATGAAATAAAGAAAATGTCATCACATCCCTGAGGTGACTGGGATGGAACAGGAGGAAGGTGGGAGAAGGAGGATCCACACTGCAGACCACCTCACATTGATATTTCAAGGTCTAGGTGAGACAAGTTTTACCTTAAAGTGGCTTCTAGGCAAAAAATGAAGTAGGAGCTGAATTTACCTTGTGCCTGTTACAATCTCTTAGTATCTGTAGCTGTTGAGGGAATTCCAAAGGCGCTTCCATCTCCATTCCCTGCTTGCTATGTGGTCTCCTTTACGTCACCTATATCCAGTCCATTTCAATGGCAATTCCAGGCAAACTTCAGGGCATGAAGAGCAGCCAAGTTCAGCCCCAAACACCTGGAAAACCCTACACAGTGAGACCTCAGGTTATCTTGGACCATCTCCTTCATGTAGTCTGCTCCTTCATGTTGGCAGGAGACATAACAGAGATACTGCCCTCTGCCCACCCCAGTTCCAGAGGGACAGGCTGTGGAGATAGAAGCACCCCAAGCAGACACCACAAGCCTAGGAGTGGCTCAAGGGCTTTGTCTGGCTCCTTTCTAGTGACAGAGAAAACCACATCATGACCTTGAGCTGGAGGGAAAATTGGACAAAAATATTGCTCACCTCTTGTGTGGAGGGCTCTGAGATGTGGCCAGCAAAGGGGAGCCCAGAGAGCAGTACGTGCTCCATAGACTCAGCAGCTTTGCTGCTCACTATGGGCTCTGGCAGGGCAGGTTTCACTAGATGGTCTTTTGAGGTCACTTCCAACCCCTGACATCCTATGATTCTCTGATTCTGTGATTCTGCGAGCAGGAAAGAAAAGGCAGCACAGGGTCTGGCGTGTGAACAAAGCTCCATCTTTGGGTAGGTGATTCCCTCAGGGGAGGCTGTGGGAAAGCAGCCAGCTCATCCATCCATTCACTTCAACCCCAGTGATGCTGCCGAGCTGTGAACATCATGAGTCAGAGCGAGCCCAGCTAAAGCCCAGTGTCTGGTAGGATGAAGTGGGTCACAGCTCAGGCTGAGCCAAATCACTTGCATTTTCTGCCTGCCTTTGCCCATCAGGAGGCAATCAGTTGTTCTCCAGGCTGGAGGTTAAGTTCTGCCAGTTGGGTTTGACTCATCCTTGGAGATCTACCAAATGGAGGGGCTGGACTCCCAGGGCAACAGTGACTAACCCTGGCTTATGACCTCTAGGCTGAGCTGCCTGGAACCAAAGTGTTCTCACTGTTCATGTAGGGGCCTTCTTTCTGCTCCTTTCTCATCTGCTTCTCACCTGTATCTCTGCAGGCAGCAACACACTGACCTCCTTGCAGCTCAGCATAGGAGGTCTTCTGTTGTGGCACTTCCTACAGCACTAAACACCAACCAGCACCTGGGATGGTGCAAGAGAGGGGAATGAGAACTTTGCATCCTTAACCATGAAGCCACAAAGAGCAAACAGAGCAGAGCAAAGGACAGGAGGAAGCACAACACCCTCTCCATCCCACTCAGGAACCCACGTGCCTTCACAAATAAGCTTTGTTCACAACAGGTCCCCAGAAGCTATGGACTCAGCCCAGAGCTGGGTGCTGCTGCTATAAGGTGGCATCTCTGGACCCATGGAATCATGCAATGTTTTTAGTTGGAAGAGACCTCCAAAGGCCATCTAATCCAATCCCTGGTCTCTGGGATAAACTCACCCTGTTGAATAGGATGGTGCTGGGGGAAGAAGTTCCCTCCTGGCACCTCAGGATGCTCATGGCTGTGTGCTTTTCCCCTGACACCCCCACCCGCTGTGCTGACCAGTTTCCCTTTGCAGCCCTATCGACATCCCTGTTCAGGCTGCCCTTTGCCCAGCAGACAGAGGTTCCTGATCCAGAGAGCCCAGCACAGTCAGATGATTCTTTGGGGTCACAAGTTCAGCCACAAGGCACACAACAAGCAAACCATGGCACGGGGACGTGCTGGCACTGAAACCAGCCAGGCAGTGGGCTGTAGGCTCTGTGTCTTAACCAACAGCCCAGGCTTGTGTTTCATATGGGCTCAAGTCCTTAAGCTGGGCTTGTAGCCTTGAAATCCCATCAAAACCAGCCTGTCTGTGGGAAGGACTTAATTTTGTCATTAAACCAGTCGAGTACTGGAAAGGAGTGTGGGCTTTGAGGTCGTGTGTGGTTTGGTGGCAGCTTGGGACCACTGCACAAATGTCCATCCTCCCCTCTGGGCACAAACCAGCTTGTGTGGAAGCTGTTGCAGGGTAGAAAGATCCACTGGGTAAACCCCTGTACAGCCCACCTGATGTTGGGGTGCTTATTGTTGTCAGTACATCTGTTCCTTAGTCACAGAGGGTTTCTGAGCGTGCTCTACTGCTATCCTTTTAGTTGTCCTGCTCCAAAAACATCCCACCAGTGCTGAGATCTTTCTGCCTCCCAACAACACCAGTCACCCCCAGCATCTTCCCTGGTCCCAAACATTATGATGGTTTGTGGGCATCGGGAGTTTCCTGTAAGCTCGATGTCCGAGGGTCTCTGAGGAGGGGACATGATGGCCCTAACCCAGGGTTCCCTTTGGTGGCCCTGGGGATGCAAGGTGGCTGAACACTTCCCAGAGGTGGGAATCACCCCTTTGCCTGGGCTGGGGTCCAGTGAGTAATAGACTAAAGCTGGTACCCGGAGGAGAAGAGTAGGGGGTTACTCCTGGTCTGGAGGCATAGAAAGGGGGGTGGCAGGTCTGAAGGTGCATGGAGGGACATGACCTGGTGTCACCTGGGCAGTGAAAAACAACTATCATAGAAGAGTGGAAAATAGTTCTAAAACCTTCAGATCCAGACTGTCACCCCAAGCCCACCAAGCCCAGTAAACCACATCCCAAACAGACCTACCTGGTCAAGCAGTGAGTCCCCCCCTCCCCACTTTGCCGACCCTTCCCAAACACCAGCCAGGACTTTCCATCTCCACTGCGCACCCCTGCCCTATCCAGACGCCCCCATCCCCACGCCCAGAAGACACTCAGCTCCATCCTTCCTCTCCCCTCCCNGATGCCGCCGGCTTGAGCCTGCCCGGACGATGCTGCCGCTGCTGCCGCTGTTGCTGCTGGGCTCCCCGGGGCTGAGCCTGCCCTCGGCGGGGCCCGAGGTGGTCACCGAGCTGGTGACCCCCGTCCGCCTCGACCCCGACATCAACGGGCGATCCTACTTCAGGAGGGGTCCGGCCGAATCCCCCCGGGGGGGACAAGCGGTGGTTTTCCAGCTCTCGGCTTTCGGGGAGGACTTTTACCTCCACCTCTCCCCCGACGCCCAGTTCATCGCCCCTGCCTTCGCCGCCCATTACCTGGGGGTAGCCCCCGACGCCGCCCGTCCCGTCCGCGGCTTCCGCCACTGCTTTTATTCGGGGGATGTCAACGCCGACAGGGAGTCCTTCGCCGCCCTCAGCCTTTGCGGGGGGCTCCGTGGGGCTTTCGGCTATCGTGGAGTCGAATATGTCATCAGCCCGGTGGCAGGGGGGGCGACCGGGGGGCCCCATCGCCTGCAGCGGCGGAGCCCCGGCCGCCCCGTCGAGGCCGAAGCATCTCGCTGTGCCGTGGGCTCCGGGCTCACCCCCGGGGTGCTGCAGGCGCTGGACAAGTACCGGGGACGTGGAGGGGGGAAAGGGGGTCGCGCCAAGCGCTTTGCCTCAGTTCCCCGTTACGTGGAGACCTTGGTGGTGGCTGACGAGTCCATGGTGAAGTTCCACGGCGATGACCTCCAGCACTACCTGCTCACCCTGATGGCCACAGCCGCCCGCCTCTACAAGCACCCCAGCATCCGTAACCCCATCCAGATCTCCGTGGTCAAGTTCCTCCTCATCGGGCAGGATGAGAAGGGGCCCAAGGTGTCCAGCAACGCCGCCCTCACCCTCCGCAACTTTTGTGCCTGGCAGAAGAAGTGGAACAAGGTCAGCGACAAGCACCCTGAGTACTGGGACACCGCCATCCTCTTCACCAAGCAGGTGGGTGCAGGGGGGATGATCCAGAGGGGCTGTTCTCCCACCACCTGTGCCCCATGTTGAAGAAGGTCATGCTTTTGGCCAAGCCCTGTTTTCCCAAGTCCCCCCCACCCCTCAGATGCTGGGGCAGGGGGAGCAGAGATGTGGGGCAGAAAAAACCTGCTGGAGCTAGCCCTTGCTGTCCTCTGGGCAGGTCTTGGCCACTGGCTCGGAGAAAGCCCTGCCAAGGGGGTGAGTGAGGCCAGGAGGCAAAGGCAGGTTGTCCCCATGGGCACAAATTTGCTGCTCCATTCCCTGCCTCCTGGCAGGAGCCTCAGCAGCCAGTGCCTGGGATCTCTGGACCCCCACAAAAGGTGGGGTCCAAGCCCAGAAGAGGAGGAGCATTGTCCCACTTCCCCCTCCCTGGCTGAGAACAGCTCATGGTGCCACCTGCCAAGAAAGAAAAACTCTCCCTGCTTCCTCTGACTCATGCGTGAAGTTCTCCTGAGAACCTGGACCTCTCCTCTGTGCTGGCTGCACCATGTGGACCTGGTTCAGGGCTGGAAGAAAAGTGCTGGAGATGCAGCCAGGGTTTGCAACCCTTTGGGGAAGAAAAAGGGCAAAAGTCTCCACCTCATTGCTGTGGGCTGGGAGAGGAGCTTTGCTGAGCATTTCTGTCAAGGGCTGTGCAGGGATGTGGGGTGATTGGTGCCCCAGGGTGAGCATCTCCCTCCTCCCAGCCCGACAGTGTGGATGATACCAAAGCAGTGACACTACTCCCTGAGCCTCTCCCAAATGCTTCTTCTCTCCTGTGATCCTGATTCAGTGCTGGTGTTGGTCTGGTGCCTGACTTTGGGGGTACAGCCTGCACCCGCAAATGTCTAAGGGGAAGGGAGAAGGGTATGAGCCCAGCTGGAAGGAGATGGTCACCTTCTCCCTTGGCCACAGCAGCCTTTGCTAGCAAGAGCAGCTTCTGCTTTCTCATTCCCCCATCTCTGCTCAGATGTCTCTGGAACAGAGACAGGTGGGGAACTCCCCTCAACAGCAGGGAAATCATTCCCAGAGCATCTTTCCAGGTCAAGCACTCATGGGTGGGAAGGATTTAGCATCCAGCTGCCCCCAGCCTAGGGTCAGTCCATGTTGATGATGGCCTGGAGCAGGAATGATGCTGTGCAGCATGTGAGACCTCGTCCCACCCATCCTCCTTGTCTCCTTGGCCCAGACAGGGACTGTAAATCCTGCAGGAGCACAGGCAAGGCTGAGCCCCAGCCTCTGCAGGGTGGCTGCAGAGAGGAGGCACCTGCCTTGCTGACACCCCTGTGGGGATGGGTCAGCTCCATCTCTGATGGGAACCCGGTGAGGTGACCGGAGCTGCAGGTGGGACGGGTTCAGTCCCAGCGATTTGAGAGCTGCGGATCATGGCCGGGCTGCATTTTTTACACATTGCTAAACCATCCATTCCTGAAATCCCAAGGCAAAGGCACACTATCGAGGAGACATCTGCCTTCCTTGAATGCATCCATCTGTGGTCCCCTGACACCCCCGAGCTTATCTCCCTGCCAAAAAGCTCTTACATAAGCCCCCGACTTAAATTTCATCTCGAGCCCAGCTGATAGGCAGCTTCCCACTGTGTCAGCAAGTCACTGATGGATGGGGCTGGACTCTCCTGCTCAGCTTCACTCCTTCCCAGCACTGGATATGAATCTGCCTTCAGGGACCTTGGTCCTGCTCAGCCAGTAGGTGCAGATCAATCTTCACCTTCCTACCTGAGCTGGTGCTTGTTGGAGGGCCCTGCAGAACATCCAGCCTTCAGCTGCACTGCTGCCTCTAGGAAAGGGAATCCTACACCACGGTGAAGGGCTTGGCTGTGCTTCCCACCCACCCTGAACCTTGATGTCCCGCCAGCAGAGGTTTGGTGAACGTCTTTGTCTTGCCATGAAACAGAGATGTCCATGGAGGAATCTGGAACCTCAGGCTTAAGACTCAGATTTCTGAGGTTGCTTTGGACATGCGTAGGAAGCCTCCATGGTTGGGCTTGTGTCTTGATCTCTGAGTAGAGAAATGAATGCACTGGCCACAAGGATCCCCCCATCACTGACCTGCAGGACATCTTGACAAGTTCTCAAGGGGATGAAGAAAAGCCTGGGAAGTGCCCATAGATGAAGGCTGGCAGGAGTCCTGAAGGTGCATCTAGCAGGTTTCTTGCAGACCCTTGGGACTGCCAGGGGGAGTGTTTGGGCTGGCAGTGGGGGATGTGGCTGATGGTGAGCAGACTGTGCTGGGGCAGAGCTGGCTTTTCGCGTCTGCTTTCCCATCTCCTGCAGTTCTCTCCTCTCCGCCATAGCTCCATCCTTGCGCTGCCTCTCCTTCTGAGCAGGATGAACCCCTTGCAATGCTGGAGGAGATGATCTAGGGGATACAGGACCCTTCATTAAAGCCCAGAGCTGCTGCCCGATGGTGCCTGTGGCTGGGGGGGCGAGGGGAAACCCCATTAGGAGCTGCTCAGTGTGGAGATTCAGAATGGGAAGTGGGTCAGTGTGTCAGTGCAGGTGTTGGGCCACGAGCCAGAGGCTCACTGCACTAGTGAGGAAAGAGCAACTCTTCAAAGAGCCACAAATGGCTGCCTCTTCCCAAGGTGCTGAGTCTCCTCCCATCCCATGACCAGCTTACACCTCCAAGACCCTGGCAGTGGGAGCAATCCAGGGTGAGCTTGGGCAGGGAGGCTTGGGCAAGTGTGGTGATGGCCCTGGCTTTGGTGGCACTTTGGGACACCTACGTTTTGCCAGCCCCATTTGGTCACACTGTGCTCACTGGTGTTGGCATTGCCACTGGGGATGCGGGGTCACCACCTGCTTGCCCTTGCACAGTGGAACCACCGATAGGGTCCCAGCAACAAGGAAAACTGCTGCACAGGTTGTAGGAGGGGATTTTCCATCAGCCCAGACCCAGGCATTTCCCCACCCTGTCTCTCCAGTGATCACAGTCTCGTCTGTGCCTGCAAACCTCGTAGCCACAGGTCTCCTGTTAAAGCCATCTCAGCCCTGGCCAGCTGAAGTCATCGGGACTGTTATTTACCCACGGCTGAACCTGCCTGCGAGGGAATGCCTTCAGCCTGGAAACCTTGCTGGAAATGTTGGCAGAGCAGCCCATGAGAGGCTTCGAGCAACCCAGGCGCTTTGGCTGGGCGAGTGCTGAGCATGAATCACAGTTATTTTTAGCAGGGAGTGCCCGGCGGGTCCCTTACGCTCTCTTTTTCATGTGGAAAGCAGCTCCCTGCCCCCTGCATGGGCTCCACAGCAGCTCCCAGCCCTGCTGGGCTGACACTGAGTGATGGGGATGATGTTCCAGCTCTCCTGAGCCACCAGCACACTGGGGCAGGGCAATGGAGCATCCAAGGATAAGGTCACCACCAGGCTGCAGCAGCAGTGCCTCTTCAGATGGACTTTTCTTTGCACAAGCACCTTTGGATCCTCAGGAGGGGCAGATTCATCTACACTGAGAGCCTTCCAGCCAGCCCTCTGTCTGAGCTGCACCTACATGGGGTCTGACCATCTTGGAGTTGGAGGTGGGCTAGCTCCTCTGTCACTCTGGGCTTGGTGGATGTAAATTGTCCTGGAATGATAGGAGAACTTCCTTCAACCTTGGGAACCTCTGGACCTGGTGCAGGAGTTTGTTATTACTAGAAAGTTGAGAAATGAGGTTGAGAAATGGGATGGCTGTGAGCCCAAGGCCAGGTGTCTTCCCATCTACCTACTTGGATCTGGTCCTTGAACTTGGGTGGAAGAAGGGAACCAGACTGACTCCTCTGCACCAAAACCAGGTTGACCCTGGCCAGAGGAGATCTTTGGGTGGGAAGAGCTGTTGCTGAAGGTGCAGAAGGATGCTGCTCACATCCCCACTGCCAGGGTTAACTGCAAACACATCACTGCAGTCTGGCCTGGGACAGGGTGAGGTTTCCTTCCTCATCCCTTTGAGCTGTCTGTGTCTCCACAGCAGCTTAGGATCAGCTTCACATGGGGTACCAGGGATGGGAAACCAGGATGCTTGTGCTGGCCCCAGGACTAATCTCTTGCCTTTATGCCTTGCAGGACCTGTGTGGTGCCACCACCTGCGACACGCTGGGCATGGCAGACGTGGGCACCATGTGCGACCCCAAACGCAGCTGCTCAGTTATTGAGGATGATGGGCTGCCCTCAGCTTTTACCACTGCCCACGAGCTGGGTAAGGCTCCCCGCTCCCCTCTTCCTCTTGTGAGGAAGAACAAGGCCAACAGGGCTCAAAATCACCCTGCTCTTAGCACCAGGAAGATCAGACAAAAACCCTGGGTGATAGGAAAAGTCCACCTTGGTGAAGGGGATCCCTCCGAGCCAGGTGGGAAAGAGCTGCTGAGAAAGCAAAAGGCTCTGCTGCTGTGGGTGCCACCTCAGCTGGGTGTCCTGAATCCCTCCAGAGACACTTGTGATGCTCAGTGGGAGGGAGGAGGAGGGAGCAGGGTGAGGGCTGGAATCTCCTTCTCTTTTCCCATGTGCTTTCTGCTTGCAACAAGCAGTCAGGATAGTTTGGAGAGGTTCCTTCCTTGGGGATGTCACTAGCAGGCTGGCTTGTGTGTGCTGGTCCTGTGGCAGGTCTGAGCCAGGGTGTGCACAAGCATCCTTCCTCCCGAGGTGCCTCCTGGGCTGTTCAACCCTTGCAAGGCTCTGTGCCACACCGTGCCTCAGTTTCCCCCAGTCAAGTAGCAGTGAGGGCCCTACTCTGTGAGCCAGGAGGGGTTAGTCATGCCTTTCCCCCTCTTCTCACCCCAGGCCATGTCTTCAACATGCCCCATGACAATGTGAAGGCCTGTGAGGAGGTCTTTGGTCGGCTGAAAACCAACCACATGATGTCCCCTACCCTCATCCAGATTGACCGGGCCAATCCCTGGTCAGCCTGCAGTGCTGCCATCATCACTGACTTCCTCGACAGCGGCCATGGTGAGTCCTCCTGGGCCCTTCACCCCCTTACCTGTGTCCCATGAAAACAGGATCCTTCCCTGGGGCTGGTTACTGGGAGAGGCTGGTGGGCTGCAGAGCAACTCTCCTCCCTGCTGCAAACAAAGTCAGGAGGAAGTGGGGAAGGAGTTTGTTGGTGTTTGTGCACCAGATGAGCTTCCTCAGCACTGGGGTGCCCCCAGCAGTGATGTCTGCCCCAAGCTGTGGCCACCAGCATCACCAAGAAGAGTCACTTGGGTCTGGAATGCAGCTGACATCAAGGGCACCCATGGGGTAGCACCCGGTCCTGCTGACCCCATCCCATGTTGGTCCATAAGACCCCCTGAGGACCTGAGAGATCCCCCATCTCCCCACTCCCACAGGAGACTGCCTGCTGGACCAGCCTGCCAAACCCATCCCACTGCCTGAAGACCTGCCTGGGACGAGCTACAGCCTGAACCAGCAGTGTGAGCTGGCCTTCGGCGTGGGCTCCAAGCCCTGCCCCTACATGCAGTACTGTGCCAAGCTGTGGTGCACGGGCAAGGCGCGTGGGCAAATCGTCTGCCAGACCCGGCACTTCCCCTGGGCTGATGGCACCGGCTGTGGCGACGGACGCTTCTGCCTGAAGGGTGTCTGTGTCGAGAGGCACAACGTCAGTAAGTACAGGGTGAGTATCTGTGCTGTCAGACACCTGCACACCACACAGGCTGAGCAAACCTGCACCTCCTGGAGCTGGGAAGCCAGGAGACACTGATGTGCCCAGGGATGGAGATCCCTTGGGTACTGCAGTTCTGCAGGAGGGTTCTTGTTGCTCCATCCAGCCCTGGAGCAGGGTTGGGGATGCTGAGTTCAGAGGATGGAGCAGGAGGTGCAGCACTTTACCCCATTGCTCTCCACAGGTGGATGGTGGCTGGGCAAAGTGGGCACCCTACGGACAGTGCTCGCGGACATGTGGAGGTGGGGTGCAGCTGGCCAAGCGGGAGTGCACCAACCCAGTGCCTGCCAACGGGGGCTCCTATTGCGAGGGCATCCGCGTCAAGTACCGCTCCTGCAACCTGGACCCCTGCCCTGCTGCAGGTAAGGGGCTGAGTCTCAAGGTCATGTGCATGAGCTACAATGACCCCCTAAAATCAGTGCTGGAGCTCCAGGCTGATCCCCAGCCCCATGCAGATCCCCATTTTCTTCCAGTGCCGGGGAAGAGCTTTCGTGAGGAGCAGTGTGAGGCTTTCAACGGCTACAGCCACAGCACCAACCGCCTCACCGCCTCTGTCTCCTGGGTCCCCAAGTACTCTGGTGTCTCACCGCGGGATAAGTGCAAACTCATCTGCCGGGCTAACGGCACCGGCTACTTCTACGTGCTGGCACCAAAGGTTGGTGAGATGCCCCCAAGAGCAGACCCTGTGCTGCAGTGGGACTCCTGTGTGCCTGGGAATGAATGAGTTTTCCTTGTCTGGTGGGCAGCTGCTGACAGATCCTAGACTGTGTTGAAATGGAGGTGATAGATGTGATGCTGGATAGTGATGCCTCCCAGACAGGGACTGATCAGGATAGTGTGAGCTCTGTCCACACTGCAGCCTGTTCCCTCTGCACTGGGGCAACATCAAGAGCAGAAAATAATGCCAACAGGGAAGAAAAGGGACAGACTCCCCATCAGCTTCTTTCTCTCACCCTCTTGCAGGTTGTGGATGGCACCCCTTGCTCCCCAGACTCCACCTCCATCTGTGTCCAGGGCAAGTGTGTCAAAGCGGGCTGTGATGGCAAGCTGGGCTCCAAGAAGAAGTTCGACAAGTGCAGCGTCTGTGGAGGAGACAACAAGAGCTGCAAGAAGGTGTCAGGGTTGTTCACCAAGCCCATGTGAGTGTTGGGTGACTGTGTGCTTTTCCCTTTCTCAGCTCTGCTTTTTGGGGTGGGAGGTCATGGGGGTGGTGATGAGGGGCTAAGTATATCCCAAGAAAAGTCTTCTGGTGCTAGTGGGGACCTGGGCTAGTCTGGAGGAGAAGCAGGACACCTCTAATGGATTACTGGTTCTGCTGGTGCGGTTACACCTGTTCTGTTGAGCCAGAGGAGCTGAAATGTTTTCCCGTGTCTGGGGGACCTCAAACTCAATCTAGGTGAAACTCAGTGTAGGAAGGAAATTCAAGAGGATGGAGGTAACCGTAGGGGTGGGAAGATCTCAGGGCTGTAGCTGCAGATCGTTGGGCTGAGGCTACAACACAGTGGGATGTCCCCCTGCCTGACGTCCTGCCTGCCCTTTCCTTCCAGGCACGGCTACAACTTTGTGGTGGTCATCCCTGCGGGCGCCTCCAACATCGACATCCGGCAGCGGGGCTACAAGGGGCTCATCAGTGATGACAACTACCTGGCACTGAAGAACGGGCAGGGCAAGTACCTGCTGAACGGCCACTTCATTGTGTCGGCTGTGGAGAGGGACCTGATGGTGAAGGGCAGCGTCCTGCGCTACAGCGGCACCGGCACCGCCGTTGAGAGCCTCCAGGCCTTCAAACCCATCCAGGAACCCCTGACTTTGGAGGTTCTCTCCGTGGGGAAGATGACCCCCCCACGGGTACGCTACTCCTTCTACCTGCCCAAGGAGAGCAAGGAGGACAAGTCCTCCTACAGGAAAGAGGGCAAGACGCCCCCGGACCTCAACAACAGCGTCCTCAGCCTGTCCAACCGCTTGGACGGGGGCAGACCGAGCTACAAGCGTCCGTCCTACAAGTGGGCGGCAGGCGGCTGGGAGGCCTGTTCCGTCACATGTGGCGACGGGCTGCAGAAGCGCTCGGTGGCTTGTCGTGACTCCTATGGCCAACCGGCGGCCGAATGTGACGCGGCGCAGCGCCCAGCTGACGTGCGGCTCTGCGGGGAGCCCTGCCCGGCGTGGGATGCTGGACCCTGGTCTCCCTGCTCCAAGAGCTGTGGCCGGGGATTCAAGAGGCGGGCGCTGAAGTGCTGGGTCCCCAGTGGGCGCCAGCTGCCCCGGGAGAGCTGCAATTTTCAGAGGAAGCCGCAGGAGCTGGATTTCTGCACCTTGAGGCCGTGCTGAGCAGCTCAAGGGGTGTCTGTGAGGAAGAGCATGGTGTTCTTCTGGCTGGATGTGGCCAAGCAGTAGCCAGGGGTTAAGAGACGGGGAGATGTCCATAGCACATAAAAAATGGGGGGAAAATAAGAAAAAAATGGGGTAAAAAAGAGACCTGGGTGTGGGGATGGAGCACGCACACCCCACAGGCCTGGAAGAGAGGGATTTTAACTGACCACGTCGCTCAGAGACAGAACAGGAACGAATGTCTACCTCGAAGCCGCCGAAGCACGTGGAAACCCACCGGCGGGGGCTGGAATCTTGGTGGGGGTACAGATGAAAACAAGGATGGAGCCCAGTACAGGCAGGAAATGCTCCAACATTGCACAGCTGAAGCCTCCTGCATCCTACCTCCTCCTACCTGGATCCCCCTGACACTCCAGTTGATGGGACCAAAAGGATTTCCCAATGCAACGGTGGCAAATTATACTGTCCAACCCCTAGTGCGATGAGGTGCTGGGACTGATGCCTCCAGGGTGATGACTTTGCAGCCTGGGTGGTCCAGAGAGCTCCAGCAGTATCCCTGGGCCAGGCTGAAAGGTGATGGCTCCATTTTCATTTTCTCCTCATGTTTATGATCTGATCAGTGTAGATTTTATGGTGCTTAACTCTGTATTTTCTTAACCTCCTCCCTCCCCATGCTGTGATGGATGCAAACCAGTGGATTGCATTCCCAGTGGGCTCTTTCACCTGGCTGAGGTTTTCCTATGGTGCTTTGGAATGGGGCTGCGTGAGCATCCAGGGGGTAGCTGGGTGCTCCTTTCCACCCTGGTCCAGGGCAGGGTGTAAACTGCCCACCTGAAGCTTTTCAGGGCTAAAAGGGATCACTATGGATCTGAGATCTGAGCTGCCATTCAGAAACAACCCAACCAGCAATCGTACTGTAGTGCCATGGCTCGGTGCTCTGTGGGGTCAGGCACGGCCCCGCAAGTTGCCTCTACTTGACTCCACTCTGGAAATGGTGCTCACTGCTTACTGGGACCAGTGTGCCATGCCCAGACATCCCACCACCCTCTGCTCTTCAACTTTTGGGCCAGGTTGTGTTGATTTTCCTCTGCGTTAAGTCCCTCTTGAGATCCCCTGAGCTGAAGTGACATCCCTCCACATTGCTTCTGAGCTGTGGGAGCAGAAGATTTGGGTCTTGGGCTTTCCCAAAGAAAAGTGGTGGGGTTCTGATGTGGGGAGGGAAGAGATGTTGAACCCTCTACTGCTGCAAAGGGTCTACAACCAGTTTCTCCCAGTGGGGTTTGTGGAAGGTGTATTTGGTACCTCTGGTGGTTATGCAGCATCATGCCTGTGGTGGTTGGAGGCTCTTATCTCATCCACCACCCTCCTCCCAGTGATCATTTAGGTCTCTTGCTCAGATAAAGCCATCAGGGATCATTTCACTTGATAAGAGACCACTGCTTGTCCACTGATGAAGGTGTCTCTTATCAATTTGCTGAGTCTCTGGGTCAAGCTGTCCCGTTACCGGTCTCAGCAGGACCATAGGAACCATACAGAGACCCTGGGTAGGCAGAAAGTGCTGTCTCAGCAGCTAGGGCCTGGGAGCCTACCTTGACTGCAGGTATAGTGTGGGAACTCCTGGTGCCCCTCGCTTTGCTCCAGAAGTTCTCCAGGTAGAAACGATCATGAGAAACAGGACAGTGGCAGCACAAGTGTTTCCTTGCTAGACCTTCCCACCAGTTTAGCAAACTCCTCACGACAATGTTTGGGGGCCCATCCTCCCCATCTTCTGAACACAAGAACATGCTGGATCAACATAGGGCACAACAGAGCCAGGGGCAGATGTGGTGGCTGCTCCACACAGCAGGGGATGGGATTTAAACTCTTCCAGGTTTCCATGCTCACGGCTGTATCACCTGTTCTCAAAGGCTTTTCCTGCAGCACTGAGCCTGCTGCACTTTCTCCTGGAGACAGAGCTTCGAGGAGCTGCCTTTGTGTATCTCACCACGGGGTAGATGGTTCCCAAGTCACTGAGACATCACCACCTTGTTCACAGGGAGGGGAAGGACTGGGTGGGGAGGGATTCCCTGAGGTTCTTTTGCCAAGTGTGCAGCAAAAGGACTGGCTGCTTTGTGTATACCATGTATACTAGACACGATGTCTGCTGTTTGTGCATCAATAGCAAACCTGAATAAATCTGTATTTAAAGTTACGCCTGGCTGCTTGGGATGATACCCGTGTCCTCAGTACCAGGGAGACATTGAGGTGCTGGAGCAAGTGCAGAGGAGGGCAATGATGCTGAGAAGGGTCTGCAGAATAAATCTGATGAGGAGAGATTGAGAGACTTGGGGCTGTTTAGTTTGAGGAAGAGGAGGCTGAGAGGAGACCTCATCACTCTCTACAACTAACTGAAAGGGCGCTGTAGAGATGTTCGTGCTGGTTTCTTCTCACAGGTAATTAGTGACAGAATCAGAGGGAAGGGCTTCAACAGGGGAGGTTTAGATTAGACATCAGGAAAAAATTCCTCATGGCAAGAGTGGTCAGGCACTGGGATGGGCTGCCCAGGGGGATGGTTGAGACACCATCCCTGGATCTGTGTAGAAGTTGCTTAGATGTAGTGTTTGGGGATCTGGTTAGGGGTGAACTTGTAGAGAAGGGTTGATGGTTGGACTGGATGATCCCACGAGTCTTTTCCAACCTGAATGAGTCAATAATTCTAAAGGAGAACAGCAGAACAGTTCTTGTCTTACAACCAATTGAAACCTCATCTGAAGAAAACCCCCACCTCTGAAAACCTACTGGGTTTATACAGACTCATTTCTGCTACAGGATTAGTTATTGGCAAATAAACCCCAAACCCCAGTGATGTATTAGCCCTGTGGATGTCAGATGCCTGAGGCTGGTTTGCTTTAGGCTGAGCTCAGGATGCTCTTTTGTCAGGAAAAGAGGAATATAGAGTTAAATGGATTAGCAGAAACTGGAACAGTGCTCTCATATCCTGGAACAACTGTGTCTGCACGTACTATTGTCCTGGATCATCCCTTCCCCACGCGCTGTTCCGGAGTCATCGGCTCCACGTGTGGCCAAACCCTCTGTCTCAGCCCCTTCTCACACCACCTTGGGATGGCCCCGGATAAACCCCATTATCCTGAGAGCTGAGCCAGCCTGGCACAGCTATGGGGTTGCTGGGTGCCTGGAAAACACCACACGATCCTCCTGCGTTCCCATCACACCCTCCCTGAGTCAGAGCCCTCTTCCCCTGGCACATCAGAGCCAACAGTGAGGCAAATCCCTGTCTTCTCACGGGACACGTCAGCTCTCCTTGATGTCACCCCCTCTGGCTCTCCCCCCAGCGAACAGAGTTGTTTCCCTGTTCTGTGCTAATGGTTTGGGGAATTTCATGTGTTTTATCAGGGCACAAGTTGTCTTCGCTCCTCATTACCACAAACAAACAAACACCACTGACACAACTTAGCACCTTCTCCCTCCCTTACAGGAAAATAAAGGGTTGACTCCCAGTGCCCCTCCCAATGAGAAAGTGTGGTTTCAGCCCAAATAGATCCCAGTTGCAAAGGCTCTAGCTGCAAACTACTTGACTAGGAACAGAGAGGCAAGTTTGCACCCCAGGCAGTGCCCTGTGCCATAGTCTTCCCCTTGAGCTTCTTCTCAGGGGCAGAATCTTCCATCAAAAGCAACTTACTCCTCCTTCACAGCCACACTTGGAACCAGGTGCCCTTAAAAATCACCCAAGGAGACAAAAAACCCCACAAGTCCCAAGTATTTACCTGCAGAGAAGGGAGAAACTGAGCGCCAACAGCAGAAACCCCTGCTGGAAGGGGAGGCTGTCGTTTCACCAAGTTGAGGGCTCAGGGTGCTTTGCCCCAGCAGTGCTGGTGGGTACTTAATGGGATTGAGCCAAATGCCAGCACCTGGCACTGGGAGTCATGCAGGTGATGTCCCACATCCAAATCAAGCCTGGAGCCACAGGAACAGAGGAAGGAGAACTGCTGGTGCATCATGTGCTGTGTCACGAGGTTGCTTGTCCCAGCACCATGAGATGCTCTCACTGATGAATCTCAAGGGTTTTGGCACTGAAAGATTTAGTGTTTGGTTTGCCTTCACTTGATTTTGTCTTCTTTGGCTTCCCAGATGTCTAGTAAACAGCTGAGCTGCTGCTTTTCCTTCAGGGGACACTGATGCATCTTCACCTGCATCCTTCAGCTCCGCTGGATGAGGTTTTGAAACCTCTGCCTTGCTGAAGTTAAAACCAGACCTGGTAGAGTGGTGGGCATGAGACTCATCTCATTAGGCCAAGGAGCTGTGCCCAGGAGCCCCCATCAAGCTCCCAGCAAGTGTCTCAACCCAGAGAAGGACTAAGCTGCCGAATCCCCGGATATCTTTACACCCAGAGAGTGTTTCTCAAACACCCCTCCGGCAGCGCTTTACTCTCCTGTTCGCTGCACTAGGGTTGTGCTCCCCAAGGCACCCTCAGTCCTCAAGCTCCAGCAGGGATTGGTTTGGAGCAGAGAACTCAGCAGTTTGGCTGCAGCAGCGCAGGACCTTCGTTCTCAGCAAACGCCACCATGAATTAAATCATTCAGAGCATTTCCCTCGCGTTCTTTGTTGCCGTAAGAGCTCAAGAGGCTGGAGATTTCCATGTCCCATCACAAACACCAGCCATATCTTGTGCTGCTGTGCCAGAGGGACAGATTCCATCTTCATCCTGTTTTTACTGCTTAAAATGTAAGAAAGGCTGCACTGGGTCACAGCAGAAGTTTGTCCAGCCTAGAATCTTTCTCTGAAGCAGGCCAAAAGCAAACGGCTGAGGAAACGCAAGAGGAAAGGGCAAAGAAAGTGAAGGAAAGCTCTGCCAGAGGGGTGTTTGAGAAACACTCCCCGGGTGTAAAGATATCTGGGGAGCCAGCAGCTTAGCCTTTCTCTGGGTTGACACACTTGCTGGGAGCTTGATGGGGCCTTCTGGCACAGCAACTTGGCCTAATGACAAACACTAAATCTTTCAGTGCCAAAACCCTTGAGATCCATCAGTGAGAGCATCTCATGGTGCTGGGACAAGCCACCTTGTGACAGAGCACACGATGCTCCCCAGTAGTTCTCCTTCCCTGGGGTCCTGTTCCTGTGGCTCCAGGCTTGGTTTGGATGTGGGACATCACCTGCATGACCCACCAGTGCCAGGTGCTGGCATTTGGCTCAGTCCCACTAAGTCCCCACCAGCACTGCTGGGGCGAACCCGGTGCCCTTGTGAACCTAAAACCTGATCCCGCATCTGGGACTGCCTGCAGTTCTGCTTGTTTTCAGTTGTCTGAAACCTGAGCAGCTCGGAAAAAAATTAAATTAAATAAAGAAATGGGGGGGTTCCCTGAGGGGGAGAAACCACTGAGGGTGAGGGCAGCACTTCCACCTCATCTGTCTGTCTGTCTGTCTGGTCGAGAGATTCCACGAGAAGGCGGATCCAGTCCCCAAGGCTGGGCTGCTGTCTTGCTGTTATCGGTGCTGTTATCATTATTATTACCCTTATTATTATTATTATGTTTTGCCAGGAGACAAAAGCAAAACCAGACGTGGTTTGAGCAAATGCAGCTAATTGGGACCACATGTCCTGCAGGAAACCTCTCCTGGGGGGTGGAAATGAACTGGGAAGGGCAGTGCAGTGCCCCACATCATCCAGGGAAATGGGGCTGTGTGGGGATGGAAGATGAAATAGTGATGTGGAACCGGGATGGGAGACCCCAGCCCCTCTCCCTGCTTCTCCCCAGCTCCTCTCAGAGTGCTGATGGCTGTGTGGAGCCAGTGGAAGACTGTGCCGGCTGCAGCCAGTCCTCCCCAAATCTGGCAGGAAAAATCCTGCTCTTGAAGCAGAAAAGGCCCTTTTCCCAGTGCTGAGGATGTGTCAGTGATCCTAACCCCGGGTCAGACAGCTTTTCGGCGGCCGGGCGATGGGGCCAAGCTCCACCGTGGCTGCGGGATGGGCGGTGGGGGGACGCCAACTCCCCAGAGGTGCCAACCCTTGCTGCTCACTCACAGCAGACTAAACTTCCCCCCATCATCTCCCCAGCCAGCAAGCTGACATGTTCCCACAAGCTGTTTGGAGGGTTTTTAAAATAATTTAATATTTTTTCCTAACTGCACAACCCAGTCAGTGCCAAATGTGTCCCCCTCTGGCCATAAGGACTGGGGGGATTTATGGCCAAGCAAACCCCCATGTCCCTCCTTACTGACCATGGTGGCAAGAGCAGGGCAGTGTCATTCCAGAGATGCCCATCGCAAACTTTCACTCCTAAAAATGCATGAACCTCGATGAAGTGATGGCAGGAGGGGAGAGCCAGTGTTCGTCAGCATCGGCATCTCCAAGGGAATGAGCTGAGAGAACCAGGCAGCTGTTAGAGATTAGGAACTTTGACTAGGTAAAACCCTTGGAAACTGCCGCCGTGGGGTGAGCGGCTGGAGCTTTCCAGCCAACTCCTGGGGAAGGTGCTGCCTTTGGGTTTAGCCTAATTAATGCTGAGTTCAGCCAGGCCGGCCAGGGAAGCAATGGTCTTGAAATGCTTGGTTCGTGTAGTGGATTCTTTAATTTTTAGAACATTTCTTTCCCTCATCCTGCCACCCCCTTGTAAATGGATTTAGCGCTGCTGAGAGGTGTTGGATTGACAGCTTGGGAAATACAAGCCCTCAAGGAGAAATGTTTTGGAGCCGGGTAAGGAACAACACTGTACGTAACCCAGGGAAGGGGAATTATTCGCAGGAACAGCTGCTTTTTGCTCTAAATTAAAAAATAAAGGCTGTGGGGACTCAGCACAGCATCTGAGACACTTTCTGGTGTTCTGAGCTGGTGAAGAAATGAACTGTCCCTGAGCCTCTGAGGCTCTTGGGACTGTGTTTTGGTGCTTAATTGCTGTGATTTTTGTTTAAACACTGCAGGTTTTTCTCAGTCTTAATTTTGAGGAGGCACCTCATCACCTCCCTGTGGGTACAGCAGCTCTGCACACAATGCTGGAAGGCAACACCAAGGCTGAATTAAAGACGTTGGGGTGTACAGAGCTGAGAAAATATCCTAAATATATCCCTTCCCACATCACAGAACAGGCTCTTGTACTTATTTCTTTCTTGCTTTGGCTTTTCCTGAAGTTCTCTATGGGTTTGGAGTATTTTCCAAGAGCAGCGGCCAGGCTCTCGGTAGCAGAACCCATTGCTGCCGACATGCCTGTCACTACAGGCATCCCACTATAGGGAACACATCACCACAACAGGCTGTGTTCCTGATGATGTATGTTGTCCAGAAGTAGCCTCATGTACTATAGAAACACAGGCGTGAGGTAGGGGAAGGCCATCAGGACAAGGATGGAGGTGAAGGTGTAGTGAGACTGAGTCTGTTTCAGCCTGGTCTATCTGGGCATCTTAAAAAAACTCCACAGTCTGGAAAAATTACCCCCAATAACCCCCATGTTAGATGCTGAGTGAAATTAGAGACAAAGGCCACGTCTCCATCCATCTTCAGGTACCTCCAGGATTTAGGAAGACTGAAAAGAGGGCTGAGGGGTCTTGCTTAGGGTCGTGTGGGATCACTGTGGCCAGGCATGGCCTTGATCAGAGTTTTCCCAAGTCACTCGTTAACCGCCCACTTTCAGAACTTACTGAGGAGGTGAGGAGATATTGGAGGAAAAAGCAAACAGAGAGGAAAATGGGCACTGAAAGACAGGGAGAAGCTGGGCTGTGATTTTTTTCCAAAGGCAGGAGAAGAAGGAGTGAGTGGAGAGAAAAAGGAAACTAGGAGAAAGAAGAAAGCAAAGGAAACCTCCAAAGGGAGATGCTAATGCAAAGCAGATGTTGTCCCACCTGAATCCCAGTGCTTTTTGGCTTCTCTGCATCCCTGGAGCATCACAGAGCAGTCAGAGAACCTTCAGGAGCTGGTACCTGCTGTGCTAGACCCTGGGTAGGCAGGTAAAACCCTGCCAGGATGTGATGGGGATGAAGGATCAATCCCTTAGGTTTTGTTGACAATGTGGTCATTTTTTGTTTTTTACAGATCCCATTGAAATGCATGTCTGTTTGGATAGAAGATCCTTGGCTTGATCCCTTTTAAACATTTAAAACTCCCAAAACATTCTAAAAATTAGAACTTTTTTCTGCTTTTGAGAAGAAGAAAGGGAAAAGAGATGACAGGTACCCTCCTGGTCCTTAAGACCATCTCAAGAACAAGAATCTGACATCTTAAATGAAATTATGTGAAGTACAGAACTGAAAAGCTCCCTTCCTTCTCCCCTTCCTTTCCTTTCCCCTTGTTTCCTTTTCCTCCTTCCCTTCCTTCCTCATTTCTTTCCTCACTCCCTTCCACCCTCCCTCTCCTCCCTCCTCCTATCCTTTTTCCCTAGCACCCATCCACCCTCCCATCCATCCTCCTATCTCTCTTTCCATCCTTCCTCCCACCCACCCTTCCTCCCATCCCCAGAGCAGGTGCAATCAGAAAAGGCTTTAGGGGTTTTGTTTTCTAAAGCGGCTGAAGGACTGGAAGTTTCAGCCAAGGGGCTTTTCCAGCCAGGACCAGCATTTCCTATTGGGATCTGAAAAAGAAGATCCTGCTGCAATTCCTGTTTGTAGGGGAACCCACAGTTTTCTGCCATATTATTAAAGAAAACAGGAAAAGCCACAAAATCAGCTCTTTTGTGAAGGCAATGAATTGGTACCAGGAGATGGGGCATCCAGAAACTGCCTTCTGAGCAGCCTCAGGAGACCATGAAGTGGCTCTGTGGCCCCCGAGATGATGCTGAGCATCCCCTGCAGCCCCCGGCAGGTGCCATGTCAGAGCCCCTCAGCTCCCAGCATGGTGCTGGAGACTATTCACCAAATCTGGGATTTGCTCCTGAAAAAGCCATCAGGGAGCTTTTTATCCCTTTTTTTGGGAGAGGTGGGTTTATGTAGGAAAAAAATATCCCTGCCCTTCACTTTGCCCCAGGTACCAGCCCCTGGGACTTCTCCATATTTCCTGCCAGGGATTCCTCTGGCCTCTTATTTTCACATCACTTGTGCTGGTGGGAAGCCAAAAGCACCAGGGAATCTGTTTCTGGTTCATCCTCTTCATCCTCCCTGCTGCTGGGAGCCCTCAGCAGCCCACTCTGTGGTGTGGGGACGTGGCTCCAGCAAGGGTTAAGTCTCTCACCCACCTCCCTACATTTTTCCAGTTCAATTTTGCCTCTGAAGAAACAAACAGAGGTGAATCCCACCCTCTCCCCAGAGACTCTTTCTTGGCTTGTGGTGCAGAACATGCAAATAATAATTACTTGTCCTATATTTTCTGTCTTGGTGCCTCATTTCAGCAGCCTTGGGGACTGAGAAAATGAAACAACCAAGCGAACAAGGAAACCAATAAACCCAAATAAATAAAGGACTGATAAAGCTGCAGTGGGAAGGAGATTAAAAACCTCGACAACATTCCATGAAGCAAAGGGGCTGAAAGTGTGGAGAAACCAAATGACCTGGTGGGACAAACACCTGGGGCTGTGGGGCTGCGCTGATGGATGCTGGCAAACCTAGGAAAAGACTCAAAATCCTCTTTATTCTGGGTGGAGGGTCCAAATCTTTGGGAAGAAATCCTTCACAGAGCAGTGGTGAGGTGGTTCGGTGCCTACACTCACTTGCATTCAAGTGGAACCTCTTTGGGATAGTGGGACATTCTGGTTCTGCATCCCATGTGCTGCTGCTTCCATTCTTCCCTGCTTTTGTGCGCCTTTTACTCTTCTCTAGATGGGTTTTTTAACCCCAGATTACTTCACCTATAGCTGCCCCTTCTCTCCTCCTGTGGCTGTTTGACCAGATGCCTTCTGCAGCCAGAAACAAGCTTTTAGAATCATGGAATAACAGAATCACTATTGAGCTTCTCCAAGCAGAAATGTTTGAGGTTTGCCCAAAATGTTGTGGAGAACACAGCAAAGAATGTGGCTGAGTGAAGGAAGAGGAGGAGCAGTGCTGTCAGGTTTTCTCTGCTGAAGCAGCACTGGCAGCTGCTCCACGCCCACATCTGGCCACCCCCACCATGGGTCTGGGCTACCTGAGTTCACATCTGGATGCAGCCACCATTTCCAAGCATTTTCACATCCCACGGAGGAGAGATCCCCTATTTTTCTTCCCCAGAGCAGTGGCTTTGTGAGCCTTTCCCCCTAATCTTTCATCTCCGAACTCCTCGGAGCCGATAATGAAAAGCTTCCCGCTGTGGTGGGTCGGCTGCTTTTCTGGATTAGGGAAGGCTCCTCGAGGCAGCCGACAGCCATAACAAACCCAATTGCTAAGATAACATTATTCCAGCATCGTGACTGCTTTCCTACACGTGTCGCAGCTCAGCTCCCGCAGCCCCGCTCAGCCAACCCTCCTAAACCCCTGGAGCACCCTACAAAGGTTCTCTCCATCTCTCTACAGCCCATAGATGAGCTGAGTTGCACACTGGGATGAACTGAGGCCAAACATGAGGTATGAGGCACATGTGATGGGTTTGGGAGATACTTCTGGCTGCATTGCTGCCTCCTGCATCCCACTGCTGCCATGTGTGAGGCCAGCAGGGCCTCTGCTTTGCTCTTGTGAAACCTCACCTGGAGTCCTGTGCCCAGTTCTGGAGCCTCCAACACAAGAAGAACGAGTTGCTGTTGGAGTGGCTCCAGAGGAGGCCATGGGGATGATCAGAGAGCTGAAGCTCCTCTGCTCTGTGGACAGGCTGAGGGAATTAGGGCTGTTCAGCCTGGAGAAGAGGAAGCTCCAGGGGGGACCTTAGAGCAGCTTCCAGTGCCTGAAGGGGGCTATATACTGTGGAAGGGCTTTTTAGAAGAGTTTATAGTGATAGGATCAGGGGAAATGGCTTTAAATTGGAAGACAGGAGATTTAGATGTGATCTGAGAAGGAAATTCCTCCCTGTGAGGGAGCTAAGGCCCTGGCACAGGTTGTCCAGGGAGATTGTGGCTGCCCCATCCCTGGAAGTGTTCAAGGCCAGGTTGGATGGGCCTCTGGGCAACCTGGTCTGGTGAGAGGTGTCACTGCCCATGGCAGGGGGTTGGCACCGGACCTTTAAGGTCCCTTCCAAACCAAAACAGTCTGCGATTCTGTGTGGGTCTCACCCACTGAGAAGGTCTGGCTCTGGTAGCTCCTTCTTCGCTCACCAGGGAAGGGAACGTTTGTTCTTTCCCCTCTTGGCACTTCCCCGACTGCTGAACATGAACATCTGCTGGGAAGGAACCGGTTAGCCAGGAGTGTTTGCACAGGGTTTGCAATCTGTGCTTCCATGTTTACTCACATCGGGCTTGTTTAAAGCCCCTTTGACAGCAGAATGAATGAGTGCAGCTTGGTTATGACTCAGGGCAATCCCACATCACCCTCCACAAGCCCAGCAGTGTCTCAGAGAGAGGAAATGATGCTCAAGGGCTCAGCTACTGGACTGTGATAGAAAAAGAGCTGAGCATCCTTTTCCTTCTGGAATGCAAAGGCCACAAATCACAGAATCACTGGATCTCTGCGGTTGGAAGAGACCTTTGAGATCACTAAGTGCAACCAGTAACTCAGCGCTGCCAGGTCACAGAATCACTCTGGTTGGAAAAGACCCCTGGGATCATCGAGTCCAACCATCCTGCTGTGGCAGGGGGATTGGACTAGATGATCTTTTGAGGGCCCTTCCAATCCCTAATGATTCCACGATTCTATGATCTACCCTACCTTACACATTCACCACAAAACCAAATCCCTCAACACCTCATCCAAATGATCTTTAGATAAATCCAGGGATGGCAGCTCAACCACCTCTTGGGAAGCCCATTTCAGTGCCCAACCACCCTTTCTGTGAAAAAATTATGTCCCACTACAACATGTCCCTAAGCACTAGGTCTACATGGAATCCTCCTAACAAACATGATCCACCTTGAAAGGTGAAAGTGAGGGTGTGAGAGAGAAAGAGGGAAAGAGAGATTAATGGGGACCCTCTAGGCATGCAACCACAGACTGGGGTCTCCTGAGCTTTCAGCCACTGCTTAAATGAGCTCAAAAATGCTACTTCCCCTAAATTGTGTGAATCACACCCTAACTGACCCTATAAATGCCTGGCAGAGGAAGAAAGGAGGGGTCTGGGTGCACCTGACTGCAGTGGGGTGGTTTCCCAGCTGGAGGCTTTCTGGAACACTGAAGTGGTGGGAAAAGCCACTGCCAGGGGTGGTTGGAGGGGTTGGCCAGGGATTTGCATCACTGCAGGGGGAAGGGAGGTTCCCTAGGGAGGAGGGGTAGCAGGAACCTCAAAGTGGGGAAAAATTCCTCCTTCTTCACTACTTCCTTCAGAAACTCAAACACCACAAATAGCCTGAGAAAGAGGCTGTTCAGCAGATGGGATTTGGGCCCATTTTGGGAAAGTTTCTATCCGTGCTGCTGGGAATCTTTCACGGGAATATGATCCCAGGAGGCTGCAGAGCTGCAAACCCAGGAGATTTGGGTAGCTTGGGAAATTTGAAGTTATGCTGTGCCCTGAGCCTTGGAGAGGAGCCCAGCTCTGATCTCACTCCATCTGAGCTGTGCCACTAAGCCCCTTCCCCAGCCTGCACTGCTAGACATTGCCCTGCTGTATCCAGCTCTTCGAGGCCACCCTGAGTCCCACAGATGGTAACTGGGCAGATTAAACAGCCACATCCCCAGCTCTTGGCTTCTTCAAAGGGCTGTTGCACCCAGCCCAGCTGGGAGGATTGGCCAACACCCCAGCAGGCTGTCCTGCCATCCAGAAGAACCTGGACAAGCTGGAGAGTTGGACAGGGAGACACTGAATGAACTATAACAAGGACAAGTGTAGAATCTGGCATCTGGGCAAGAACAACCCCAAGTACCAGCATAGGCTGGGGACTGACCTGTTGGAGAGCAGCGTAGGAGAAAGGGACCTGGGGGTCCTGGTGGCCGGTAGGATGACCATGAGCCAGCAATGTGCCCTTGTGGCCCAGAAGTCCAATGGCAACCTGGGGTGGATCAGAATGGGGGTAGTTAGTAGATTGAGAGAGGTTCTACTCTCCCACTGCTCTGCCCTGGCGAGCCCACATCTGTAATATTGTGTCCAGTTCTAGGCCCCTCAGTTCAAGAGGGACACAGAAGTGCTGGGGAGAGTCCAGAGCAGACCCACAAAAATGATGGAGTGGAGCATCACCCTAATGAGGAAAGGCTGGGGGAGCTGGGTCTCTTTAGCTTAGAAAAAAGGAGATTGAGGGGTGACCCCATTAATGTTGATAAATATGGAAAGTGTTGGTGTCAGGAGGATGGAATCTGGCTCTGCTCAGGGACAGCCAATGATAGGATAAGGGGCAATGGGTGTGAGCTGGAACAGAGAAGGTTCCACGTTAATATGAGAAGGACCTTCTTCCCAGTGAGAGTGACAGAGCACTGGACCAGGCTGCCCAGGGGGGTTGTGGAGTCTCCTTCTCTGCAGATGTTTAAAACCCACCTGGCCATGTTCCTGTGCGACTGGGTCTAGGGGATCCTGCTGTGGCAGGGGGATTGGGCTGGGTGATCTTTTGAGGTCCCTTCCAGTCTCTAGCATTCTGGGATTCTGTGATCTGCTCTCATCAAAGGCTTTCCCAGGGTCCTTTCCTGGCACTGCTGGCTTCCTCCAGCCTTTTCTGGATGTTCTTGTTCCTGAGGACATCTTGCTCTCATCAGCTCAATCCCAGCCCATTGCTCGTTGCACAACCCGGGTCAAATGCTGAGACCTGTGAACTGGACGTCAGTTCTCGCTGGAGCAGCTGATTTAATCTCATTTGTGGTCCATTGTGCAACTTGTATGAAACCAGGTTTCTGTCTCCCAGCAAAACACAGAGAACTGCTGCAACTGCTCACACTCCCTGAAATGTCAACATCTGGGTTTTAGGGAAATTTGGGGAAGGCTGCAGAGATTCTGTGGTCAAAGCTGGGATGGGGCAGTGGAGAGATGTCCATTGGTGCCAGTTCAGGCAGCAGCAGCGGGAAAGCTCATGGGAAGGGTTGTGGCTGAATCAAAGATCCTCACTTCGGTTTCAAGCTAAAGCATTTATGAACCTGCTTCTTTTTACCCCTTCTGTGAGGTAAACCCAAAGACAGCACCTCGTCAGAATGAAAGCATCCTTGGATGCAGCTCCTCCTGCACTGGATCCAGCAAAGGCCAGTGGGATTCCCTCCAGGGATAAGGGTTTTCCAAGCTCTGTGACATTCTGGGGATAGATGCTACTTGCCAGGATCCAGCCAGCTCATTCCTTTGAAAAATTCCAGTTTAGCACCTGCTTTGCAGAACTTTGTCTCCTCCCAGCTCTCTGTGAAGGAGGGACCAGGGGTTGGGAACTCAAGCCATGGTGTTGAGCCAGAGGGGCTAGAATCAGGGACCGATTTTGAGCCGTGTCGCTGGACAAAGGGGAAGTGTGTGTTGCCCCTGTCGTTGCACCTCCCCAGAGCATCAGTGTTTGTTGTCAAGTGCTTAATGACTTGTGTTTACGAGAGAAAAATATTTACTTGGGGAAGAAGGGGCAGGGAGAGGGGACATCATGTGAGGGTTTATAGGCCCTGAATTGCAAAGAGTCTTCTCTAAAAACAACATGGAATTAAAGAAAAACAAAAGCAACCAAACAACCACCCAGCGCTGAGTGGAACAAAGTCTCTGCGTGACCCTGAGGGTGGGGTTGGCCATTGGAGACTCTAACAGAAGCCAATCCCTTGGAGCCTCATGGTCAGGAGGGTTTCTGTGGGCGTTTGAGCTCCCCTCACCTTTTACAAGGTCTGGGAACTGTCTTACTGCAGCTCCTGGGAGGAGGTAGATGTGCGGGTGATGCTGGTGCTGGCAGCTCTCTGGGGAGAGGAGCTAAGACAAAACCCACCCAAGGCTGAGGGCAAAGAGCAGGAGGGATTTCAGCAGGCTGGATGCCATCCCGCTGGGGTCTTGCTCCCGACTTACACGTTGGAAATATGAAGTGTTAATTCCTTTCTCCGAGGGTTATCGGGCACCCAGTGGGAAAGGCCACGCAAGAGGGGACGGGTGGTATCCAGACCCCAGGCACAGCCAGTTCAGCTCTTTTGTTTTTAAAGGGCACTTCATTTCCAGTGAGAACAGGACTAAATCATTGGCATTTGTGGCGCTGATAAAGGGAGCCTGTGCCCCGACACCAACAGACCCCTTTTGTGCTGCTGCCCTTCGGGCCTCCCGCGATGCTGTGTTGGTGCTGCGCTGCACTGATGCCCACAGTCCCTGCATTGTGTGAGGCAGTTCCAGGGGTGGGTCGAGGCTCTGCGATGCTGCAGAGCATCGGCATGACCGTCTCCCTTGGCACATGCTCCTCAGGCACACAATGGGGTGTTGTCTGTAGAGCAGCGTGGAGTGGTGGCACCGAGGTCAAGGACATTGAAGTGACCCAAGGGTTGGTCACTTGTGCTTCTTAACACCCTGCACTTTGCTGAGGTTCCAGCACGTTGGGTTTGTAGGCTGTCAAGGGTCAGTATTCGATGGTAAAGCCTGACAAAACCCTATGAAGGAGCTCAGTGTCCAGGAGACACCACTGAGAACAGGAACATTTCCATCTCTGGTGTGGCAAAAGGCTGCAGAGGCACAGGACAGCTGGAGCCTAGTTTGCTGCTCCATCATGAATTTGCTGGAAGAACCAACATGATGCTTAAGGACTCTCCAACTCCCTGAAGGGAGGTTGTAGTCAGGTGGGGGTCAGGCTCTTCTCTCAGGCAACCAGCGCTAAGATGAGAGGTCATAGCCTGATGCTGCCAGGGGAGGGTTAGGTTGGATGTTAGGAAGCCCTTCCTCACGGAAACGGTGATCAGACCCTGAAATGGGCTGCCCAGGTCAGTGGTGGAGTCCCCATCCCTGGAGGTATTGAAGGATAGGCTGGCCATGGCTCTTAGTTCCTTGGTGTGGCTGCTGTGGTGATGTGAGGTCCTGGTCTGGTCTGGATGAGCTCAGAGGGCTTTTCCAGCCTCAATCATTCTGTGATTCTGTGAAATTAACTGATGTTTTGGAGGGCTGTTGAACAAAAACCCAATCTTAAACAAAGCTGATTTAGACCAGCTTAAGATTTAGTCTGATTTGAAGCAGGAACCTGTTTCACTTTGATCCTTCCTTTTCCTTTGTCCTCAGCCCTTGGAACAGGCTGCCCAGGGAAGGGGTTGAATTGCCATCCTTGGCTGAGTTTCACAGTCTTGGAGATCTGAAACTCAGAGACAGGGTTTAGCATTGGGTTGGGACATTTGGGTTCATGGTTGGACTGGATGATCTTAAAGATCTTCTCCAACCTGCACAATTCCATGGTTCCATTTCTGCGAGTGCTGCCAACCCTTTGTTCAGAGCAGCACTCACAGATGATCTGCAGGCAGGGACATGACTGGGATCCGCTCTGTGTTGCAGTTCAGAGCCTAGATATGGGTCTGACCTGAACTGTGCTACTTTGCTCTTGTTTCTATCATGAGCTGAACCCAAGTTTGGGACTGAGATAGGCCAGTACAAAGTGACCTTGGAAACATGGAGATGTGTTCCCATCTACGATTCCCAGCTCACAGACCCAAATTTCTTGGAAATTCGTTGTTGGTGATGAAAAATCAAGAGCGATCCCCACACTGCCACCAGCTCCCGGCTGAACCCAGCACCTAAATGATTGTAACACAGGCCCCAGCCTGACAAATCACCCCCTCCCCTGTGTGTGCAGTGAATTTCCATCTGAGGTAATGAGTCCAGTCCTTTTCACAGGCAGGACCAGGAGAAATTGTTGCTGAATCCAAACCTCAGCCTTGGGGATGCTGCACATGACCGCACCAGCCCCATCTCTGCAGATCAGGCTGGATGGTGGGAACACCAACATGGGCTTCAGTGGCTGGGTGGGCTCTGCAGAATTTCTCACTGAATAGCAGTGCTCAAGCTCTGGCATGTTCACACATGAGCAGACAAGGATAGAAGTGACAGCAGAAGCCTTGCATGGGGTCACAGGCTCCCCAGTTATTCAGAAGGCTCCTGCCAACAGGTTTGTGGGTGATTGCTGACAGCAGCTGCATCTGCTGAGGCTTTTGGTGTTTTGCAAGCCAGGAGCATGGTGAAGTCAACAGAAACCTCCTCTGAGTTTTAATGGGAATGGGGTTAATTTAATCTGGGCCGGAAGGAATCTGCAATCCAAACGCCCACAGACACTGTGGACATCTGGACATGGACCTGACCTCCACCTTGGTCCTTAGCTGTGGCTGAGATCACATAAACTGGGAGCAATAAGCCTCAAATTGCCTTTTTGCAGATGAAGAGCAGGCTGGGTCAGTGAAAATCAGGAGAACATCTGGCACTGCAGACAGAGTTACAGTTGCATCTGCTCCTGTGCAGGGATGGTGTCACCATCGAGCTGAATGGTTTGGTGCTTTGCTTGGCCTTGGACACTCTATGTAACTCCCTGGAGGGAGGTTGTAGTCAGGTGGGGGTCGGGCTTTTCTCCCGGGCAACCAACACTAGGATGAGAGGGCAGCGCCTGAAGCTGAGTTAGGTTGGATGTTAGGAAGCCCTTCCTCATGGAAAGGATGATCAGACGTTGGAACTGGCTGCTCAGGTCAGTGGTGGAGTCCCCATCCCTGGAGGTGTTGAAGAACAGTGTGGCTGTGGTCCTTGGTGCCCTGGTCTTGCTGCTGGGGTGATCCTGGTCTGGTCTGGATGAGCTCAGAGGGCTTTTCCAGCCTCAGTCATTCTGTGATTCTCTGAAGAAAGCCTGGGCTGCTGAGGTTGCTTTCTGCAGCCCATCTGGATGACAGAAGGTTGGGAGGATGGAGACCAGGGTTCTGATGCTGGAGATGTTTATCCTCCCAGTCCTAGGGGCTACCTGCAGCACAGAAGAAACTGTGAAAAATCAAGGGTCCCAAAAGAACCTGCCGTCCTGCTGATCTCACAACACATCGATGCTCCGAGGACAAGTCCTCTCTCCGTGCCCAGCACAGATTGTCTTTTCTGCGTGCCTTGGCCCCACCAACCGGCCGTGAAACCCCACTATAAACAGTGAGTCAGCTAATCCAAACCACACAGCACAGAAACACCGCAGGTCAGCCCAGGGCACGGCCCCGAGCTCAGACTGCAGAGCTGCACCTCTGCAGCACCCGCAAAAACCAGACACTGGTGGGGAAACATTTGCCTGCTTGTGTGGCAGCAGAGCTGAGACCCAAGGAGTCAGTGGGCCAGCACTTGGTGTCACCCAGGATGGTGACACACATCTGGGAGATGATCCCCAGGGAGCTGTTGCCTTCCCCCATACTCTGCACCGCCTTGCTCTGCGGGTGCTTCCCACCACACAGGCTCTGGGTCAACTTCTCCCCTCCCTTGCTGCTCCATCCCTCTTCCTTTGGGTTTTTTTTCCATTCCCATCGTGCTGGGCTCCCCTTTCTTTTATTCTCCCCCTTCCTCACCGTCTTCTCTTCGAAAGGTCCCACTTGGACATGATGCACGGAGAAAAATCTGACCTCCAGCCAGCTGCCAGCTCTGCCTTTGGCCTATGGCTCTGCTTTCGTGTCTGACTCTAATTCCACAATTTATCCAGCGCAGAGCTCTGGGCCAAACCAAACGTCTCAGGAACCTGCCAGAAACCTCAGCTTTTCCCAGACCCTGTGACCAGTTTCCTGCCTCCATCCCTGCACCTGCTGCCCATGCTGGGGATGCTGCTCCAGCCAGAGGGATGGGGATGCCCCCGGAGTGCCCCACACTGCCCTTTCTCACTGCCTTCCCCTGCTGCCAGCACTCAGCATCCCACAGCAATGGGAAAGGAGCTCAGGGCGCTGCTCCCCTGGGACTTCACTGGTTTCCCTGGCAGGCTGGGCACTAGCCTGCTCCAGAAAGAGCAGTTCTGCTCTAAGCTTGTGCAGGGTGTTCTGTGGGCTGGAGCAGTGTTTGAGGCCTGGGTGTCACTCAGCCAGTCCCTCATCCCTGTGTCCCAACCCCAGAGGATGTCAGGGTCTAAAGGAAGTAGGTTTATTATTGCTGGTTCCTTCCCACAGCATCTAAGGGTTGGGAAATGCTCCCTCCAGGCTGGAAGAGTGAAGAAATCCACTGTCACAGGCAGTCCCTGTGTGACAAAGGGCAGTTATGGGAGGCAGGAGGGACCAGGATGAGGAAGGGCATCTCTGGCACAGGGATCACAGGAAAGCCCCAGTGTGTCAGTCATGGAAACAGGAGAAAGGAAAACACTCAGCTCCTTCCTCCCAGGCCATTTGCTCATCTGAACCATCACGTCTCTTATTTTTCCATCTGCACATGAGAAAACCCAAAGCAACCGCTGGGGCCCTTCAGTGATGGAAGAGGAACATCTGAGGGAGATAAAGTGAGTGATATGATTAGGAGTTTTATCTTCCCAGGACACAGAGAGAGATCCCTTTGAAACTGAATTACAGTGTCTTTATTTGTGTTATTTCTTTCCTCCCTTGTCCACTTTCTGAACAAACAAGGGTGCTAACAGGACTGGGCTCTGAGGCTCTTCTGCCCAGCAGCCATGAAAAGCTGTTTTTGCAGTGGATGCCACGATGGGTTTGAAATAAACCTGCAAGAAGCTTTGCCTTCACTTGCTCTATTGTCACCAGTACTTCCAGTGCATTAAATGCTTTTTAAGCCTCCTCTCAACAGCCTTTTGCTGGGGATGGATCAGTTCCTCCCAGTGAGGATGCCGCCAATTATTGAGCACCATCTGCTGGCACCTTTACTCCCAGTGTACTTGTATGGGACATGGGATGTCCTTTTCCCCACAGACCTGGCTCCTCTTTGCTGAACAGCCAGACAGCCCCTCTCTATCTGCTCTTGCTCTTCAGTATCAGCCCTGGGGCTTTCTACGGGGTTCTTTACACACGTAAATAGAGCCAGGCTCTGCTCAGTGGCACCCGATGATAGGACAAGGGGCAACGGGTGTGAGCTGGAGCGCAGGAGGTTCCACATCAATAGGAGAAAGAACATCTTCCCAGTGAGGGTGACAGAGCACTGGAAGGGTCTGCCCAGGGGGGCTGTGGGGTCTCCTTCTCTGAAGATGCTTAAAACCTGCCTGGACATGTTCCTGTGTGACTGGATCTAGGGGATCCTGCTGTGTCAGAAGGATTGGACTGGATGATCTTTTGAGGTCCCTTCCAATCCCTAATGTTCTGTGATTCTCTGAAATGTGGGTAAACTGCTGTTAGGCACCAGGCTAAGGCAGAATCTCCCCCTGAGGGCAGGACTTTGTCCAGAAACCTTCTTGGAAGGGGGAATTCGGAGCCTAAACCCATTACATTGGTGCTGTCCCTCTCAGATTAAGACCAGGAGACTCCACAGGTCTTTATTGGCAGCATCCAGGGCTCTGTTTGAAAAGGACATAAAGCTGCTTCCTCCTGTATAAATCACCCGAATATCTGAGCTCTGATGCTTAAACCCAAGGATTTCAGACTTAGGTTTGCTGCTGGGTAATTCCTGCTGGCAGCTGGCTCCATCCATCTCCAGCACAGGCACGTAGCTCCAGCCCCTGACAAGGCTGATTTACAGCTTTGGCCAGTAAATCAGCAGAAAATCATCGCAGTGTTCGCTCGTATTTTTCTAGGCGAGAGGTCCCGGGACCCAGCGTGACAGCCCTGGCCCTCACCGCGAGAGACAAACCACAGGCTGTTCTCGCTCGCATCCAGGGTCCTCCCAACAAGGCTGCCAGGTCTCCAGCGTTGGCCCGTGTGGGCGCAGAGGGAGCGGAGGGTAATGATGCCCTTTAGGTGAATGAACCGGGTGTGTAACATTATAGGGGACGGGGCCGGAGCGGCGTAAATGAGGCAGGGTCTGTGTTTCCCAGCGTGTTGGTCTGCCCCGCGCATGGGACATGTGGGAATGTGACATTTTCACAGCTTCAAAGCCCTTCTCCCAGTCTGGGCTGCAAGGTCCAAGCCAAAGTGCAGCCCTAATCCATCATCCAAAAAAGGGGTGTTTGTGTATTTGTGTGAAATGACAGATTGGAAGGACCCCAGAGCTGGAAACCAGATGCTTTCCCAAGAAATTACAAGGAATAAGGATTTAGAGCTGCAGGAACTCAGAAAGAGCCTGTGAGGAAGACGTGATTGCAGCCACTGTCTTTAAGAACATTGCTTGGCCACCAGGCTCTGCTCAGTGGCCACCAATGGTAGGACAAGGGGCAGCTGGAACATGGTAGGTTCCACATCAGTATGAGAAAGAACTTCTTCCCAGTGAGAGTGACCGAGCACTGAAAGATGTTGCCCAGGGCAGGTCTCCTTCTCTGGAGACATTCAAAACCCATTTGGCCATGTTCCTGTGTGACTGGATCTAGGGGATACTGCTGTGGCAGGGGGATTGAACTGGATGATCTTTGGAGCTCCCTTCCAATCCCTAACAGCCTGTGATTCTGTGGTTCTATGGTCAGGCTGGAAACAGCAGCATCTCCAGGAGCAGCACAGGCCACCTTCTGTGGAGGAGATGAGTGAGATGAGACAGAATCACAGAATCATAGACTGGCTCAGGTTGGAAGGGACCCTCGGGCAGTGGTGGAGTCCCCATCCCTGGAGGTGTTGAAGAACAGCCTGGCTGTGGCCCTTAGCACCCTGGTGTGGCTGCTGTGGTGATTTTAGGTCCTGGTCTGGTCTGGATGAGCTCAGAGGGCTTTGCCAGCCTCAGTCTGTCTGTGATTCTGTGCTCTACTTCATCTCCCTGCCATGGGCAGGGATGTGACCCAGTAAGTCAGTACTGGAGTGAAAAGCCACAGCCAGTCCTCCAGCTACACCAGAGGAGGTTGTCCCTTTCCTGTTCCAAACTCTTTCACTATGAATTAGTCGTTAACTGGACCAGTAAGGCAGGAGGTTAGAAGACACTGCAGGAATCCACATTCCCCATCATGTAGAGCTCACCCTGCTTCCAGACACATATCCATCAGGAAAGGTTTGTCTCTGTAAACAGCCTCATCACACAGTCCCACTGCTTCGAAAGCAAAGGCCAAAGCTGCAACCCATCCCACAGCCCTACCAAGCGTGTGGTGACTTCGTTCCTGGCTGGGATTCCTTTCTTTGCCTTTTTTTCTTTTTAAAATTGTTTGGATTTGGTCATTAGCAGGAAAAGCTGATCTCATCACAGCTGAAAATCCCCCGTGAGAGCCAGAGCCAGGAGGTCTGATGCCAGGCTCAGGCTGTGCAGGTGCAAAGGAAACTGGGCTCAGTTTTAGGCACCTAAATACAAGAAGGACATTGAGGGGCTGGGGAGGGTCCAAAGAGGAGCAACAAGGCGGGGGAAGGGTCTGGGGAGCAAACATTGTGAGGAGCAGCTGAGGCAGCTGGGGCTGGTCTGTTTGGAGAAAAGGAGGTTGAGGGAAGACCTTAATGCTGTCTGCAACTGACAGGAGGGTGCGGAGAAGTGGAGGTTGGTCTCTTCTCACAAGGAACAAGAAACAGGACCCAGCCTCAAGCTGTCCCAAGGGAAGCTGAGGTTGGCCCCGAGGAGAAACTTCTTCCTTGAAAGGGTCCTCAACCCTTGGAACAGGCTGCCCAGGGAGGGGGTTGAATCACCATCCCTGGCTTTGTTTCACCATCATGGAGATCTGGTGCTCAGGGACAGGTTTTGGGGTGGGTTGGGACAGTTGGGGTCAAGGTTGGACTTTATGGTCTTGAAGGTCTTTTCCAGCCAAAACAATCCTGTGAATCTATGATTCTATGACACTTCCTGTGTGAGCCCTGACTGGTGGCCAGTTCCTGCTGTCCTCCAGCATCTTGCGAGCAGAAGCCAAAGCCCTTCACATCCTCTGCTACAGCCACCCAAGGTGGCTTAAAATCCATCTGTGCCTTTCCACAGGGCCTTGAGAGAGCTCAGATGCAGAGCATCCTCCTCCCCACAGCCCCATCTGCTTGGGGCATGTCAGCAAAAAGCATTTCCAGCACTGATTCAGCAGAAGATGCTGGAAAACCATCAGGATCCTCTGCACTACCTTGTGTTGAGCACATGAGGAGGGGTCCGTGGCCACCACTGCCCAGCGCTGACGGGTCCCTGCTCTCTAAAGCCCCAGCAAAGCGTCTTGTTTCACCCGAGATGCTGTGACTAGCTACGTGGAGGATGGGGCTGACCACTGGCATGTGCGTGGCAATGCCAGAAGTAACTGAAACTGCTCCCTGGGGAAAAGGGTCAAGTGCTTTTGGCTGCAAAATCTGTGAAATTGTCTTTTTTTTTTGTTGTTAAATTATTATTCTTTCCCCCCTCCCTCACCAAAGACTCTTTGGAAAATGCCTCTGCGGCATCTCGAGTCAAAGTGAAAAAGTCAGCCCACGCTCTTGATTGTGCAAGGGGATAAAAAAATAAATGAATTAACACAGAAAAGGATCATTTATAGCGTTTGGAAAGCGGGAGGGTTTTAGCCAAATGTGGGGAATAGAATTTGAACAGGATCCATGGCCATTGGACCGGCTTTAGAGAGCTGGGAAGAGTCTGCTGACAGGGGAGTGTTAGCCTGTTGACACCTTTCAGATGCAATGAGCTGAGATCCCAGTTAGATACCAGTTAGCAGCAGAGAGGACGACAGGCAAGTCTGGATTCAAGAAGATCATCCCTGGGGTTGTTTAGCCTGGAGAAGAGGAGACTCAGTGGGGGATCTTCTCCCTCTCTACAACTCCCTGAAGGGAGGTTGTAGTCAGATGGGGGTCAAGCTCTTCTCCCAGGCAACCAGTGCTGAGAGGTCACAGCCTGAAGCTGCCAGGGGAGGGTTAGGTTGGATGTTAGGAAGCCCTTCCTCATGGAAAGGGTGATTAGAGCCTGGACTAGACTGCCCAGGTCAGTGGTGGATTCCCCATCCCCGGAGGTGTGGAAGGCCAGCCTGGCTGTGGCCCTTAGTGCCCTGGTGTGTCTGCTGTGGTGATGTTAGGTCCTGGTCTGGTCTGGATGAGCTCAGAGGGCTCTTCCAGTCTCAATCATTCTGGGTTTCCGTGATCCCTGTGTTAGAATTATCTGGGTGCTGGGATCTGGAGTCCTTCAGCCTTAGCCTGAGCTTGGAGACCACCAAAAAAATGGTTGAGAGAAAGGGATGGTGGGGCTGAAGAACCTAAAAGATAAAAGGACAGCGAGAAAGGCAGAGTCTTTACAATTTAATTTCCTCCTTTGAGTGGGAGCTGCTTTAACAACCCGCACGAGGAGTGAATAGTGCTGTAAAATATTCCCAGAGAATGAATAATGTCATAATATTCACGGAGCATTTATTCAACTGATTTCCCCCAGTGTTTTTGGACTGAGATCCATCGAACCTGGATCTTCAAGGGGAGATCTACATTTGGATTCCTTGGGTCTGGATCAGGTTCCTGACACCCAGCAAACCTGTGTTCAAGCAAAACCCTCTGACAGGTCACCCCATGCCCCTCCAGAAAGTGGTTGGGTCGCTTTTCCCTGCTGACCCACAAATAAATTCTCTGCCAATAAAGGGAACCACAAGTGGTTTGGCCAGATGTTCCAGCCCCAGGGGGTTGTGGTGCAGAGAGGGTAAATTGTTGGGGGAAAAGGCACACACAAAAAAAAGCCAATTAAAATATAAAATTAGCATCTCAAGCTGGTTCGTTGCCCAGTGCCTGTGTTACTGGGTCTGTGTCACGGAGCGAAGGGCAATGGCCCAGCTGGGAGGACAAGCCCAAAGCAGGATATGGGAAAAGATCCCTTTCAAACACTCATGGATGGAGTCTTTATTCTTTTTTGTATTAAAATTTTAAAAATCTACATCTAAAAATTTAAAATGAATTTAATGTGCTGCCTGCTCTGGAGATGTCAGCAGGACATCCTGGGCTTGGACAGGTTTGGGGGAGTGTTCCCAGGGCTTCTCAGCAACCCCATCCTGACTGACTCTGGTGGCTCTCTGTCTTCTTCATCCCACCCTTCCCCAGCCCGGTATCTGAAACCCCCTTGAGGCTCCTGAATTACCTCGAACACCTCCAGCTCATCTGTGTCTCCATCCTGGTCACCTACTGGTGTTTGCACAGTAGTACCTGCTCAGCTCCATCTCCCACACCAGCACATCTGCTTGCTCCTCCTCCCAAATATGCAGCCACCTCTTGGAGCATTTAGGGTCCTTCTCAGATCTTCTTGAACTAAAGAATCGCTGTGAACTAACTGGGCATGGTTATGGACCCCAAGAATTAACTGGAGATGGTTATTTACCACATAAATTAACTGGGCATGCTTATTGACCCCAGGAATTAACCAGAGATGGTTATTGACCCCAGGAATTAACCAAAGATTGTTATTGACCACATGGATTAACCAAAGATGGTTGTTGACCAGGTGAATTAACCAGACATGGTTATTAACCCCATGAATTAACCAGGGATGGTTATTTACCACATGAATTAACCATGAATAGTTATTAGTCCCATGAATTAACCAGGGATGGTCCTTAAACAGGTGAATTAACCAGATATTTTTATTAACCAGGTGAATTCACCAGGATGGTTACTTTGACAGCACCAGCCATGGCTAAATGTGAGCAATGAGCACCCTCCACCCTCCAGCTCTGCCACCCCAGATGTGGGTGGTGCCACCTTGGTGTCACCTTGTGGATCTGCTGCCACCCATAGCTGTGTCCTGCATGAGGCACTGACAGACAGGGGTTTGGTGGGAAGTTTGATGGAGAAGAGGTGACAGCTGGGCTCTTTGGGTACCTTGTGTGGCCAAGCGGGCTGAGGGGCTGTGCCCCGACCTGCAAACCTCAGCAGGGGTCTCCAAGTGCTCGACAACCCCCTAGAAAGTGGAGATTTACAGACAAAGCAGAAGGTCCTTTTATTTTGCCTTGTTTTTCCAGCTGGAAAGAGAAAGGAGGAGGGAACGTTCCCACAGAGGAAGCACCGTCTTTGCGTTTGGGGTTTTCTCAGCCTTTTTGTTGTGGCAGAGCCATTCTGGGGCAGCCGGAGCTCGCTCCAGCGCTGGGGTTTTTCTCACTTTCCGGTAAAATGCTGTTACCATGGCGAGGGGCTGAGCCAGGCCAAATGCAAACCGTTGGAAACTACCCCCAAACTCACGGCAGCCCTATCAAACAGTTAATTAGAGAGACTGTCCATGTGTTTCCCATTCCCTGGAATGGTTTGAATCAATTGCCCCTGTGATTTATCACCTGCTGGCTGTGCGAACGGGGCCGGCTCTGCGCTCGTGCTGGGGTTGGGAAGGGGGTTTGTGCTGTGCAGAGAAAGAGGGGAGGGAGATATTAAGGACTTTAAAAAAACCCCAACTTTTCAACCCCCTCATCAAATAACCAATTCAGCCCCTTTTCCCAGTATAAATCTCCCACTGGAATGGTACGCTTTGCATCTTGATGGGATTTCTAGCCCTTGGCAACAGGGGAAAGGGAGAGAGAGAGACAGCTTTTGACTTGCTTTGATTTGGAGGATCACGACATGCCTGGCTGTTCCTGGGTGTGTTGCTCCGTGCCCAGATGGAAATCCAGACCAGCACGTTTCCCTGGGGCTGTTTCCTTTCCCACTGCACGTGAGGCCGGGTGGAAAGCAGGGAGGGGGTGGCTGGAAGGGAGAGAGCGAGAAGAAATACAACCTCCCCACAAGATCTCCTCTTGCTGTGTGAGGTTGTCCACCTACCAAGCAATAAAACCTCATTGCACACTGTGATGGCCCCCGAGGAGCTTCCATCATGCCATTAGTGGTTGGGAAGTCCTTTGGAGATGGTGCAGAGTCCATCTGTCTGTCCAGAGCCTTTGCTCTTCTCCAGCATGCCCATAGGGAGCTGACAGCAGTGGATCCTCCTTCCCTCATGCCGTCTCCTGACGGACGCAGTGGGGTGGCCCCTCTGCTGCCCCAGTGTCCCATTGCCACCATGGAAAGTGAGTGTCTGGGAAATGGGCAACAGGTTGATGGAAAAGCACCTGAGAAGTTTAATTCTTGAGGTTGCCACATCGTGCCTGTGTGAGCTGGGGCTCCAGCCTGGCGGCAGCTCTGGTCCCCCTTCCCAAGACCATGGGGAACCTTCTCTCCTTGTGTGGGAGTGCTGTGGAACAAGGACAGTTCCTCCTGCAGGGACATCCAAAAGCAGCTAAAGATGCCTGGGAGGAGATTCCCCAGCAATTCAAAGCAAGCTGACCTCTTCTGTCATCTCCTTGTGCATCCAAGTGGTGCCTCTGCAGTGGTTTCTCCAGCCAGGATCTCCAGATAGATGCAGCACCATCAGGGTGAGCTGTTCCCCCTGCTCCTTGCTCCAGTGAAGTCTTCTGGCTGGGATGTGCAGGGCTCATGGAAATCCTGCACATTTATCTAACCCATCCCCCAAAGCAGCTGTTGGCCTGGAAGGTGGCTGCACCTCTCGAGATCCACATTCCATCCTTCCTGCCAAGGCTGGGGGATGGAGGGAATAAAAGCTGCTTTCCTAGCATCAGCAGATGATGGGAAAACCTTGCAGCACCTCCAGCCAAGTGTGAGATACAAGCCCCTTTAAAAGAGACCCAGAAGGGTTTGACTGGGTGTGAGGGTCATGCCAGAGAGGGCTGGAGATGGATGTTTTACCTCTCTCTGAGGGGAAACTGAGGCAGCAGCAAATGAGAAGTGGAGTCAAGTTGTCATTTATGTTCCCACAGGATGTGGCTTGAACTAAACGCACCCCTCCATCGCAGCCACTGTCCATCCTGCCCTGAACCAGGGCAGCCCAGTCCCTGCCTGGCACACAGGGGTGTTTGCCCCATCACTTTGCAGACGTCTGGAGAAAGTCTCCTTCTTCAAACAAAAAGGTCAAGTCTGCCTCAGTTTCCCCTCTCACTGCTGCTGGCAGGGACACGTGGTGCTGCCTCAGGAAGGTGTGACACCCCCCACCATGAAGTGGCTGAAAGACCTGGAGGGCAGTTGGTTCTAGCTGGCAAGTTGCCGTTTTTACCGCCTGGGACCCTGCAATCTGTGAGGAAGGAACCCGGCCTCCAGTGGCAGGAAAAAAAAGGTATTTCCCAGGAATTTCTAAAGCTTTTCCCACCCTGGGAAAAAACCCTGGTACCCTGAGACTGCTGCAACCCCCTGGCACCCCCTAAACCCACAAGGATCCAGGCCCACTGTGAGACCTCTGCACCACAGCTGAGATCCTACAGGCAGCAGGGATGCTCCTGGCACAATCCTGCAGTAGGAGCTGAGGGTCTTCTCCAGTGCCCCCTCCCAGATTTGCTGGAGTTGCTCCCTGGGAAGCTCCTGCTCTGGGTTTCAGCTCAGCCTTGCAGCAGCAACTCTGTGAAACTGCAAAGAAACCCCTGACACCTCATTGCATGGCTACAGGATGCCCTCCTCAGCCTTGGGTTCTGCTCCTCACTTGAGATCTCTCTGATGCAACAAACCTTCTCTTTCTGGCTGCTCATGGGCAGAGGGAAGCTTTTTCCAGCAAAGCTGGGCATGTTCACTGGGGAAAAGGAGGAGAGAGAGTGATGGGCTCTGCTGAGGGGTCTGAAACCCACCAGCAGGAGGGAAGAATCACAGAATGACTGAGGCTGGAAAAGCCCTCTGAGCTCATCCGGACCAGACCAGGACCCAACATCACCACAGTGGCCACACCAGGGCACTAAGGGCCACAGCCAGGCTGTCCTTCAACACCTCCGGGGATGGGGACTCCACCACTGCCCTGGGCAGTCCATTCCAGCATCTGATCACCCAGTACTTGAGGGGAGGCCTCCTCAGTGCCCAGGCCAGGGGCAGATTGATGTCCCTAGTCCTGCTGGCCACATTATTGCTGATGCAAGCCAGGCATGGGCCTTCTGGGCAATCTGGGCACCCTGCTGGCTCTAGTTCAGCCAGTTGTAAACCAGTACTGCCCAGTCCTTCTCCCTGCAGCCACTCTCCAGCCACTCATCACCCAGTCTGTAGCTGCAGGGGGTTCTTTTGGCCGAAGTGCAGGCAGAAAGGTCAGCCAGGCCAGAGGGAGTGAGGCTTGCAAAGAGCAATGACCTTTGCAGAGTGCTCTGAGGAGAAGCAGCTTGGAGAGGAGGATCCCAGCTACAGATGTGTGAGTGATGGATCCAAGATAATTCAGCTGGGATCCAGCTCAAATGGGCGGCTTTTCACCAGCGTGTTTGCTCCCTTCCATGACAGCTCCTCTTCAAATGCTCCGCTCTGACGGACTAAACCCCAGTCCTCCCAGCTCAGCTTTCCAAATCCACAGTCAGGGCACTGTTCGGTTGTTTTCCTCTCAAAAACATGTTCCCTGGGCTGGGAGGGATGAAGTTTGCATCAGGTTCATTAAATTCCTTCGGTCTCCCCCACCGTGGTGAGCAGGTCTCACAGGGCTCTGCCAGTGCTGCGCAAATCCAGACTGGAGCTCCCAGAAGCAGCCTACAGACACCCTAGGGGCTTTGGGGTTTGGCAACAGGGTGTTGGTCACCCTTGCAATCTGCAATAAGTAGTAACTGGGGAGAGGCTGCGTCAGGATTTGCTCTGCAGACCCTGCACAAGGGTGAAAAACCCCTCATGACTTGGTTAGAAACATCAGTAGCTAAAGCTGCTTGATCTTCAGGTCCCAGAGTGCTGCCGTGATGCTGTACAGGTGGAAGTGATGGTTGCTGGCCAAGACATGTGAGCTGTGAGATCCTGGTCTGGAAACTCATGATCTCAAGCTGAAATGGCTTCAGTTAAGGACAGTCGTCAGGTAAGAGCAGGACAGTCACATCCCTGTGCTGGGCAAGTGGCAGGAGGCAAGTTCATAGAATCACAGACCGGGTTGGGTTGGAAGGAACCTTAAAGATCATCCAGTGCCACCCCCCTGCCATGGGCACGGCACCTCTCACCAGACCAGGTTGCCCAGAGCCCCATCCAGTCTGGCCTTGGACACTTGCATGGCCAATCTCATCTAAATCTCCCCTCTTTTAGCTTAAAGCCATTTTCCCTTGTCCTGTCACTACAAACTCCAGTGGAAAGCCCTTGCCCAGCTCCCTTGTAGCCCCCTTCAGGCACTGGAAGTTCCTGTGTCTGGAGTGGAGGTTGAGCTGCCTGTTCCCTGGGGAGGGGGATGCCGTGTTGATGAATTTCATTCTGTTTAATGGGGGATTATTTTTTTCTCGCTGGCTGTTTGTTTGAGTGATGTCTCCCAGGGGAGCTGCCTTTGATCGCTCGGCTGCCAGACAGGATGACATCAGGCGGCTGCACAGAGCAGTGATAGAAAGGCAGAGCTTGATTTCTTAATAACACTCCCTGGCAAAATGCAGAGCAAAGAGAATTGCACTGGAGAGCACCAGGGCTGCTGCTGCTTGGGGTACAGGGCAGGGCAGAGACGGGGAGGAGGAGGCTGCTGCCCCAGCTTGTGCACCAACACACCCCTGTTGGCCAGGGTTGGTGCTGTGGGGTTGCAGCCCAAGGCAAAGGTGAAGGGTGTCACCTCATTAAAGTGGTCTATGTGCCCTGGCTTAGCCTGGATTTGCTGTTCAATCCTCACACCCCATTGCAGCACTTTCTCCAGACCCCCAGAATGGTGCTAGTCCAAGAAGACTGGAGCCCTCATCTGCAAACCCTGTGCCTTGAGCATCTTTCAGCCTCACCCCTTATCCCCACGGTGACAGAGGTGTCCACGTGTGTCCAGGTCAGTCCATGCCAGAGCACAAGGATGCACTGAAGTACAGCACTGAGAAGCTGCTTACCTGTTGGTTTTGAACAGCTTCTTCCTCTGGAGCAGAGCTCCCAGGCTGCCTCTTCAAGAGGAGCAGGTCTCTGCTCTGCTTGGGGTGTTTTGCAGCTCCTGAATCCAGGATTGTGCAACCTTTCTGCTGATTCATCTTTCTCTCTTCCTTATAGCAGCATCTACAAGTAAGAGAGCAATGAGACAGACAGATACTCCCCCTCTCGAGATGGGCAGAGGACCAGAAATAAGTGATCAAAAGTTCACAGTTGCCTCAATCCTTGAGTACAGCCACTGCAGCAACAGGACAGTTCCCAGTCAGAGCCCCTACAAAACCTGACACAGAGCTAAAAGTCATCTGAAGCAGGAGTTACATCTGGCTTCCAGTTTCTTCTCACTGCCTGCACTTTTTAAGTGGCTCATAAATTCTTGGGACAAAATTCCTTTCAGTTTGGGCTGAAGTTTACCATGGACATTCCTCAAAAGCACACTTTAAAAACGAAAACAACGGACAAAAACTGAGAAAATGGGTCTGAAAATTCACATTAAAATCCTGCTCTCCCTGATGTGTCCTCAAGTCTTTCTGCCCTCTACTCTGGCAGTGAGGAAACTGGGATAATGTGGGCAATGAGACCTGTGGAGAGGCTGGGTGAAAGAGGACTGAGCTCTCTCCCATCCCATCCCATCCCATCCCATCCCATCCCATCCCATCCCATCCCATCCCATCCCATCCCATCCCACTTTTGCAGATGAACAGCTTCTTTAGGTCTCCTCTCCCATGGTTGGTCTCTGCTTGTGCCACCACAGGGAACAGAAGCTCTAACAATTTGAGGACAGCATCAACAGGGAGAAACCTCATCCAAACCCCCACAACCTTACACAGTGCCAAGACACAAGTATCCCCCAGCCAACACCCTGCTTCTTGACAACAGGTAGAGGTGGCAGTGGAAACATTAAACCCCGCTGTGTGCTACACACTCAGGGTGAATCCTGTGCTTCTGCCACCCTGAGAGGTGTCTGAGATGGTTTGAGGAGAACACAAGTCTCCCATGAGCATCATCTCATGGCCTGGGTAGACTACAGGGCTCCCCTGCTCTCTCTGTCCTTGCTGGGCTCTTAGAAACAGGCTCCTGGGGACTGCTGAAGGGCAACCAGTGAATCAGGCTGTGAAAGAGCATTTTTCTGCTCTTTTTTAATGCACCGGATTATTCAGCAGCAGTGAGAAAAAGCCTCAAAGCCAGCAGGGAGATCAAAGCTGGGACTGCCTGGGGTGAGAAGTCTCCCATCACCCAGGAGCTGAGAACTTGCCCAGGGAACAGAGAGCTGGTTGTCAGCCCAACACAGGAGAACATTTTCCATTCATGCTCCATGGCCATTGTCTGGATCACAATGGCCATGGAGAGCCCTGGGCAAACTGGTGGTACCATGCTCTGAGGAGAGTTCTGTCCCCCAAGGATGTCCTTGCAGACAAGAGATGCAGTGTGGCCACCCCTGGGTGAGGGTGAAGGGGGCACGTGGCTTCGTCTAGACACAGGAGGGCTGTGACTTCTGCTTTTATTCCCATCGATGCTCCATGGAGAAGGACCTTGGGGTCCCAGGGGGACAGCAAGTTCACCACAGGACAGCACTGTGCCCCTGTGGCCAAGAGGGCCAGTGGTATCCTGGGGTGCACCAAGGAAAGGGTGTCCAGCAGGTGCAGAGAGGTTTTCTTCCCCCTCTACTCTGCCCTGGTGGGATCACCCCTGGAGTACAGGATCCAGTTTTGGGCTCCTCAATTCAAGAGAGACTGAGTTCTACTGGAGAGAGTCCAGTAGACAGCTACGAGGATGGAGGATGATGAAGGGATTTGAATATCTCTACTGAGAGACCTGGGGCTGTTTAGTCTGGAGAAGAGAAGGCTAAGAGGGACCTTACTGATGGTTGTAAATATCTGAGGGGTGGGAGTTAAGAGCAAGGGGTAAGTGTCTTCTCAGTGGTGCCCAGTGACAGGACAAGGAATAATGGAAATAAGCTGGAACATAGGAAGCTCCACCTCAACATGAGGAGAAACTTCTTTCCTGTGAGGGTGACAGGGCCCTGGAACAGGCTGCCCAGAGAGTTTGTGGAGTCTCCTGCTCTGGAGATGTTCGAACCCACCTGGATGTTCCTGTCTGACCTGATCTAGGGGATCCTGCTCTAGCAGGGGGGTTGGACTGGATAATCTCTAGAAGTCCCTTCCAACCCCTGTGATTCTGATCTGGTCTGCACCCTGATTTAATGAATAATCCACAAACAGAGAATCTGAGTCAGTAAATTCACCAAAATCTCATCCTTACAGATTTACTGGATCCTTCCAGTTTCTTCAAGGACACCTGCAGGGTTTAGGACCAGTGATGTGAATCAGGATTTCTGAGGGCAAGTTTTGTGCCGTTTAGACACTTCAGTCTCCTTTAGATGACTTTGCCTCATCCACAGATGCCTTCAAGATGCTTGAAAATTAGGGGTTTGTCTCCCAGCTTTGGGAATGAAGCAGGAGCTCCTGAGAATGCTCTCAGAGGAGGGATCCTGTATCCACTCCCACTGTCCTGACTGTTAAATTAAAGTCCCTAATGCAGCACTTGTTCTTCCTTGCCCCTTCCAAGCCCTTCGCCTCAACTGCAGACAGAGCTTTACCATGGCCTACGAGCACCTGGACACGGCTTGACCCAGTGGAGTTAATAAATCTGACTCTGAGCTAAAAGCCAACTCAGGTGGGGGAGAAAACCCTCAGTCAAACCCCAGTCCCAATGCCTGGTATCCCATCCCCTGCAGCTAAGAGCTGTCTGGCTCTAGCTGAGACGGACACTGGGCTGCAGGAGACTGCAAAACAGATGATCTTGGGAAGCCTTGGAAGAGCTGTTGGGGCTGGAGACAGACCTGGGAGAAGCTGTCTGGGGTGGGGAAGGGCAGCATGAGGGTGGAACAGCCAAGGCTTCTTCCAGGAAAGAGCCAGCAGAGATTAGCACATGCAGCTTGTCCTGATTTCCAAGGAAAAGGAGCTTGGGAAGGCTGGGGTGAGAGATGGGGTGTCTGGAGGGCTGTGATCTGGAGAGCACATGCACACTCTCCTCACTTGTTTTTTAACTCTCCTGCTCTTGATTTTCCGAAAAGGTGGAAAAAATCCACACCCTGCCTGCCCAGGTGCCTGTGGGCTAACACCACCCTCCAGCTCAGCTCCCTCTGGGATTCACCAGCCAACACCCACTGGAAGAACCAGGCACCCAGGCTGGCAGGGAGAAACCCCGAAAGCAGAGCTCACACCCCCTCACCCCAAAAGAGCTGGATGAGTAAACACATTGCTCCTAAACCCCACAATTCCCGGACCCAGCATTGCCCAGAAGTTGCCCAAGAGCTGGGCTATTAATAACTGCAGCAGCGCTGCTGACCCATAGGTTTGCCTCCTGCCTCCAGCTGCCTTTCTTGCACTAGCCACCTCGTTAGCTGATAAGGGAAGGAAGCAGGGAAGGGCTCCGATGAAGGACGCAGGATACATTTCCCCCAAACTGGAATTTGGCCCTTTTTTCCTCTTGCCAAAACAAGCAAACAAACAAATAGCTGAAAGCTGCTCCGTGGGACTAGAAGTGCTGGGGACACTGCTCAATCTACATCTGCAGGATCGCTTTGCTGGCGGCTAGCAGGGATGGAGACGGCCACGCTGGCTCGCACCAAGGAGCACTGGTGGCTCCACGCATGCAGCTGCCCTCACCCTGGGGACGAGGTGGGTGACAGGACACAGAACAATGGCCTGGGATGGAGCCGAAAGGTTTTTGATAGCGGCTTAAACTGGGAATCAGCAACATTCTGTCCCCCGGAGGTTGCTGTGGCATTGATGAAAGGAGGACTAAAGTTCGAGGCAATGTGAGCCAGTATTGCACAATGCTGGCAAAAGGTCCCCCTTCGTGGAGAAGGCTTTGAAAGCTCTGAGGATGTGGGGAAGGAGGAATGCAACCCCCTTCTCTTTTTAGTTTGCTTGTCACCCAACCTGCCCCAGGGACAGGCAGCTTGGGAGAAACCAAGGCGAGAGGCTGTTCCCCACATCACCTTGGGATGCTGGTGGGTTTGGGGACTCTGGCTTTAGAGAAAAAAAAAAAGGGTGTTGTTTGCAGAGCTCAGCCAGAAGCAGATCTCCACACCCCTTTGCAGGCACCTCTGCTGGCACGTCTGGGACCTGACCAGCCCTGAGTGCTTGGCCCTGCATCACCATCCTGGACTCGCCCCACTCAGCAATCCACCTTATGAAAAAATCACCCCTGGCTAGGCAGGCAGGGAAGGAAGCAATATGCCCAGCATGGCTGGAATGAAGAAATCCCCTTCCCTCCCTGCAGACACCGACACACGAGCCTCTAGCACTCAAACCCCCTCGCCTGCCCTTGCAGTTTCACCAGGGCCAGATGAAATCCGGGAGATAGGCTGGAGCTGCAGAGCCTTTGATGTGCAGCCACCGGCTCGCTTCCCTCTGTTATTCCTTCCCCCTCGTGCCAAACTACTCTAATAGATGCTTCTCCTCTGCCCCCACGATTCAGGGGTCCCTGTGCAGATGAATTCATCACTCAGATAACAATCCAGTGGCCACGAGGCAGGGAAGGCCAAGGTAAACACGGATCCATCCATCAGCAGAGGCAGGACACAGCTCTCCCCCTCTTTGCAGGATTCACTGTGGGAGTTCAGTCATGAAGTGATGGTGGGGTAGGGGGTAGCCGGTGCTCACCCTGCCAGATCAGCCTGCAAATACTCAGCCCCAAGAGTTGCTGTCAGTGTCCCTGTCAAGGCAATTCACTGGGGAGGCACAAAGCCACCTCTGGAGCACCCTCCCCAGGTGATCTTCTCTTGCCTAAGTGGCTCAGGGGAAAGGTGCTGGTAGGTTTGGCATGAAGGACAGGATGGCCATCACCAGGCTCACAGCCACCAGCCTTCCTGAGCTGTGCAAAACTAACACAGACATCCTTGTGCTTTACAACATCCCCCAAAAGGGGAAAAAGGAAAGGGAAAGTGAGACACATTCCCATGGAGGCAGCAGAGCCCTGAGCGTGCCCTCCCCATGTCTTCCCATCCTGCCTTCCCACGGGGGGCACGGCCAGACCCTGGCTGGTCTCCAGACCCCAGCTGGGGGAGCAGCAAAAGCCTTCCAATGCAGCAAACAGGCCGATCTGTGTGACACAGGGAGCTGCTCCTGAGCAGAGGGTACCGAACGCGATGCCCCCTCCCTTCACCCAGCCCAGTGGTGGAGGAGCAGGAATTCGTAGCCTGCTGGGCCAAGATTTGAGATAAAAGATTTGCCGGCACCATCCGGCATCAAGGGGCTTCTCTAGGGGATGCTGGGATTGCAGGGATGGGGTTTATTTTGGCTAACTGGGTGGATGAGTCAGGCTGGGGGGTCACAGCCAACCCAACGGCAGAGTGGGATGGAAGGGGCTGGGCTGCCCAGTACCAGGTGTTAGCAGAGGGAGAGTGGGACTGGTAACCACAACCCTACGCACATGTCTCACGGCTCCTGACCTGCTCTTGTCAGGACTGCTGCTGATCTTGATGAATCCATTATTTCCATAGATTGTTGGCGCATGACATGACTCAAGGAGGACTCCTCCATCTCCCACCTCATACCAGTAAAGCCAGCTGTGTGCAAACCTCTCCATAAAGTTGCTCTATCTGGAGCTGGGCTGGTCCTTCTGGTAAGTGTGGCCTGTGCTGTCTGCTGTGTTGGTCTTTGCAGGGTTAATCCTACAGGAACACAACTTTGAGACCTCTGTCTTATAGGATGTGATGGGAGCTGGAGTGGGTTCTGAGGAGGAAGAGGGTGCAGCAGACACATGCACAGAGCAGCAAAGCCATGGGTGCTGTTTGCCAAAGTCAACAGTGATACTGGGAGAGGTTGGGAGATCAAGGATCAGAGCGGGATGGATCTAAAAATGTACCAGGCTTGCTGGAGCTGTCGAGGAAAAGAAATTGATGAGCTGACAGGGTGGTGGCAAAGAAGAATTAGAGAAACAACAAGAGGGTGTAGCCAGTTGTCTCTGGGCTTCGGTCCACTACGCCGTCCCAGATTTAGGTCTTTTTGATGCAAGAGGAGAAATTTGCAGTGAAGTCAGGATTGAAGCCTCCTGCTGTTGATGTCCACTGTCCCCCTACCCGCTGCACACGGAGCTCGGCGATTCTGCTGAGCTGGCTCCCATTACAGACCTATTTTCTGTTGGGGGCAAGCTCTGACTCTCTCACCAGCTCTGTGAGATACAAGTCCTCAGCCTGTAAATGCTGATATAAGGGAAACGAGCCCACAATGCTGTTCCCATTGGCATGTGAAACATCATGGTTAACAGCCTCTCCTTCATGACACTACTGGCCCCAACCCGTGATCTTGGGCAGAATTCAAAGTCTGGCTTATCAGCAAAAAATAAGTTAGTTAAACTTAAAACAGCAAGACTCAGCTCAGGCTAGAGGATGATTTATGAAGAATCGTGGACTTTGGAGATGGAGAGAGGGAAGGGAAGCCACAAACCCCACATACAGCCTGTAAAAGTTCCAGTTTATAATCCAGCACGAGTGACTGTACAGCTCAGGCTGAGAAATCATCTGGGATCCATCACAAGGTAGAGACAAGCAGCCACAATGAGTTCAGTGAACAACAGTGTTGCTTCCGTGAGAGGCAGAACCCAGCTCCTCCTTTGGAACCATCCTGGGGTGCCCTCCTGACTACCCCCATCCCCCGCACTTGCCAGGCTTGTGGTGATGAGGGGGATGTGGCCAAGCTCTGGGGGTTCTCACCCAGTCTGGGCACAGCCTGGCTGTAATGAGGCTGCGCAGCACCCTCCAGGTTTCAATTACGAGCAGCTGTGTTTGGGCAGTGCCCAGTTGTTCGCCCTGAACCAGGCAGAAACATTCCCTTCCAGTATCAAATCCTCTGTTAACGGTGGTGTTTCTCCTATAAACGCATATCTGAGCAGCTAACCTCTTCTAAATTGGGGCAAATGATCTGCAGCAGCACTTTACACAGGCAGGTTCTTTCCAAAAACCAAGGGAAAGTGCTGGAAATGAAGTGAAAAGGAGATACCAGAGACAGGGTGCTGCTTTTGCAAAGCTCTTTGATGCAGAAGAAACTCACTTTTTCCACGAGGAAGCTGTTACTTCCCAAACCTTTGGCTCACACTTCCAGAAAACATTTATTAATGACCGTGAAGAGCTGAAGAACAAAGTGGCCAGCTGACACCTCTCTTTCTGCAAAAGGATTAAATTCATTCATAAAACAACAAAAAACCACTCCCATCCACCACTCTGATGCCATCAACGGGGATGAAAACCCTTCTGCAACCTGATCAGTGAGGCTGGGTATCGTAGCTTTGGCCATATAACTGTCATTAAGGTTTCACATTTTAATACAGACCCTGGAAACAGGTGCAAACCTGAGGTTCCCTCAAGGGTGAAATCACAGCTTGGCTTTCAGATGGGTCCCAGTGCAAAGGGAACACCCCAAAATGTATTAATCAGGTCAGAAAGTATTATGGGAGCACTGATCAGGGGAAACCCCTTCTCCTTCTCCTCCTTCCTTCTCCCTCTCCTTCCCTTCTTCCTCCTCCTTCTCCTCCCCTTCCTCTCCCTCCCATCCCTGCTGACTGCCACCAAGGTGAGTTGCTGTGAAGCACGTTATGGGAACACGTAAGTGGTTATAAAGGGATGAGAATGTGCCTGGAAGGGCTGTTAAATCAGGGCTCTAATTCCTGCCAGGGCCAAAGCTCAGGAGAACACCTGAGCAGGGCTGTTGGCATCAAACACCCAGCACCTGTGTCCTGGCTGCTTTACTGCGTGAGGACCATGGCTGTGGGGTGGGATGTGGGATCATAGAATCATAGAATCATTAGAGATTGGAAGGGACCTCGAAAGATCATCCAGTCCAATCCCTCTGCCACAGCAGGATCACCTAGACCAAGTGACACAGGAACACATCCAGGTGGGTCTTGAATATCTCCAGTGAAGGAGACTCCACAACCACCCTGGGCAGCCTGTTCCAGTGCTCCGTCACCCTCACTGGGAAGAAGTTCCTTCTCATATTGATGTGGAACCTCCTATGTTCCAGCTTACAGCCATTGCCCCTTGTCCTATCACTAGATGACATTGAGAGGAGCCTGGCTCCATCCTCCTGACACCCACCCTTCAAATATTTATAGACATTAATGAGGTCAACCCTCACTCTCCCCTTTTCCAATCTCAAGAGACCCAGCTCCCTCAGCCTCTCCTCATAAGGGAGGTGCTTCACTTCCTTCATCATCCTCCTTGCCCTACCAAGGAACCTCCTGGGACTTGTCTCATCAGTTTTTGGTAGCCAAGTGCCAACGTGGGGTGTGAGGGCGGTTACCTGTGCAATACCTCTAACGAGTGTGTCTGTGAAAGCAGACACTGTCCAGCTTACTGAGGACACCCTACCCATAGGACACCCCAAATCTGACCCCAAAGGGATGGGGGCACCTGCCCATTTGGAAAAGGGGATGAGGAGGTCCCTGGGAAGGAAACTCCAGACCTGCTGCCTTCTGAGCTGTGGATGGTGGAAGGAACATGGTTGATTACTGCTTTCCAAAGAGAGCCCTTGTGTGTGATTCAGAGCTGGCACCGGGGAACCAGATGAGATGGGGAGATAAGAGCTCCAAGTGCTGCAGAGCCGTCATCTCCGGCCAGGAAGGCAGAGCGTCATGGATGAGCGGGAAGGGCTCCGGGACATTAAGGGCACAGGATAGACTCCTCTGTCCTGTGCCTCAGGGGACAAGTGAGGGCACCCCACCTCTGCCTCGCACCTCAGTTTCCCTGACTCTCTAACAGGGACAGAGTCAACCCTTCTGGTAAAGGGCTTCTGAGGTTGGTCTCCACAGCCACCACCTGTGAGGAGAAGTGGATAACCCAGACACAGTCCCCTCAGTGTGCAGGGAGGGCAAACCCGTACTTGGGGGACCCCAGCAATGCCCCTTTCTTACAAAAAGCAAGGAAAAGCTTTCTCCCCTCAAACAGAGGCTGCAAAGCCTCCCCATGAGGGTCTTTCTTAACCTGCTCCCTTCACACCAGCCTGTGGGTTCATTTTTTATAGGGAGGGAAAAGTCAGTGAGTGCAAACTGGGCAAGCGGGGAGGCTAACGAGCTGCTCTCAGGCCCATAAAACAGAGCTGGCCTGGGGCAAGGGGCTGGTGGCCCCCTTCATGAGGGTGTGCTAAACTAAGCTCAAGAGATGCCAGACCCCACACACTGAGTATTTCTACGCCTAAATAAAGAGTCTACGTGGTCCCATTTGGGGCTGGTTGGGTGCTTTCAAGCTCTGGACTGTGCCCAGCATCCATCCCAGTGGTTTTGCTGGGAGTCTCCCCCAGCAGACACATGCAGACCAAGACTGGGGGCTTTGAAGTCTCACTCACCACAGCAGCTGCTGAGGGAGCAGCCCGACAGCAAGTCTGCGTTTCCCAACCTCCCCCAGCTCTGAGTCAGCCTGTGCAGGGCCTTGGAGAAGAATGTTCAGTCCAGGATTTTCATTCCTACAGTTGGGAACCAGCAGAGTCCTGGGACATCACGAACACCAGACCTCAGAACCTTTGCTGCCTTAAGCTGTAGCCAGGCTGGGAGAGCAGAGGGGTCAGAACATCCTCCTCACTAGCTTTTTGCTGGGACAACTCTAGTTCAGCAGTGATGACTGGGGGTTGCCCATTTGGCTCTTTGAGCCCTGAGGCTAGTGGCTCCCAGAGCATTCCCCTGAAAGCAGCCAGGACTGGTGTGGGAGGTTGAGGGACTTCCCCATCAGTCCACAGCATCACCCCCAGTTCTGCTGCCACCTCCAGCCCCCAACATTCAAGTGTTCTGAGCTAAACCACCCAAACCCCATGAAAAATCAGGTTTTACAGAAATCTTAGACCCTCCCAACACGTGGGATTCCACCATGGAAACCTTCCCAGGGCTTTGGAAATGGGGAGCACGGGGTGCAGTGAGCTCAGTGTTGGTTGGGGGTACCCTGCTCTCACACAGCAGCACCTTGCCCTCCCCAGCAGCTGAGCACCGAAGGTTTTTAGCACATCAGTGGGTGCTGATGGCATTTTGCCCATGAGGCAGCCCAGTCCTCGAGAGCAGCGGTGCAGGTCGATCCCCCTGTGAGCTGCCAGCCCAATCAAACATTTAATTTCCAAGTCATCCCCACTAGCCCCACAGTTTAGGCAACTTCACTTCACATGAAGTGCATCCCCTGCCTTCTCCCTGGAGGAAGAGACAAGCACTAAAGAGGCAGCTGCGGAGCAGCATGTGGGCAGACCCCAGGGAGCTCCATCTGCACCGCAGGACCCTCTTGGGACATCGCGGTCAGCCCTGTGGTTTATCCGGAGTCTCATTTACCCTGATGCCACATCACCCTGACCCTGCCAGCACTCAAGTAAATAAATGACCAAAGCTCAGTGAACCTGCTGAAGGGACTTTAGCAAGTGCAGACAGCAACAGAGTCCTTTTGGGGCTTTTTTGCCTCCCCCTGTTTTAAAGCTGCTCAGAGGACACTGGCAAACGCTGTCGCTGTCAGCGTGGCCTAAGAGCTGGAAGACTCACCTCTGAGATGTCTTTGCTAAGAGGAAGGGGAAATAGGCTTTGTCCCCTGTCACTGGGCACTTTAACTTGAGTGGTTTGCATGACAAACCATTTACACCCCTGAGAAACCCTCCAACACCAGCCTGACCTGCCTGATGGGATGGCAGCCCCCAGGCTTGGACAGATCCAGGGATGGGAATTAATTCCTGCTGATCCCAGCTAATTTCTCTCTTCTTGCTCTGGTCAGGAAACCAAGTCTGAGGGTTGATAAAATCCTAGATAAATAAAAATCAGCTTCCCTGAGTTTAACCTCTATAGAACCAGAGAATCACAAGGCTGGTGGGGCCCTCCAAAGGGCAACCAACCCCCCTGCAGAGAGCAGGGACAACTCTAGCTAGAACCGACAGTCCCAGTGATGAGCAGGACATACCCTCCCCTTACAACTGGGCTTCTTACACCCCAACATACAGATCTGGGATCCCTCTCCACCCCTTTCACACTGATTTTGTCTTTTTGGGTGGTTATTCATCTCATGTTCATGAATCCACCCACCGCAGGCTCACGCAGGAGCTGCATTTTGGGGTGGGATTAAAACTGGCTGAATTCACTGAGGGAAAAACTCCAAAAGCCCACCCCAGCCCCAACATCTCCTCTTTCTCCTGCATTATCCTAAACATGCCAGTGGGAAGTGTGAGGCCTCAGCACCGGGAGGTGAGAGTGAGATTCAGTCCCACATCCCGCACGGAGCTGACATCAGTTCCTCCCACTTTTATTAAAGCAGTCCCAGCTCTGCCCTGATTTTTTTTTAATTGGCTCATAATTCCTGCAGCACTTAAGGGTTTTTATAAGGCTCCTGCTGTCCCCGAGGTCAAGAATGATTGCCCCCAGCTCCCCCGTTCTCTTAATCACCAAATACTGAGTGAGCAGTAAACGAGGACCGTGGATGCCATTTCCTTGTACTGACGGGGTCTGTGCAGGGCACTGCAGGGTAAAGGAGGGAAAAATACAGTCTAAGTTGCTTTATGGCCTTTCTTGACTCCCTCCACAGACTGGCTGAGGTTGGAAGGGACCTCAGAGCTCATGTCCTCCAACCCCTTCCAGGGGCAGCAACATCTCTCAACCAGACTTGGTTGCTCAAGGTCTCATCCAAGCTGGCCTTGAACACCTCCAGGGAGGGGGCAGCCACAGCCTCTCCAGGCAATTGATTCCAGAGTCTCTCCACCCTTGCACTGAAGAACTTCTTCCTAAGATCTTGTCTGACTCTCCTCTCCTTCAGTTCCAAACCATTTCCACTTCTCCTATCACTGTATCCCCTTGGGAAGAGACCCTCTGCAGCCTTCCTGTAGCTTCTCTCCAGGGACTAGAAGGCTAAGGTCCCCCTGCAGTCTTCTCTTCCCTAGGCTGAACACCCCCAGCTCCCTCAGTCTGTTCCCAAAGCAGAGGGGTTCCAGCTCTTGGATGATCTTTGTGGCCTCTGGACTCTCTCTAACAGCTGCTCCATGTCCTTCTTGTGTTGGAGACACCATCTCTTGGTGCCAGGAGGTACCAGGAAGTTGGAGAAGATGCTGCACAATGTCCTTCATGCCCTGAGCACTCAAGGCTCCTACTTCAGTGAGGTCAGGAAGGATTTTTGGGCAGACCCATTGGGTCCATAAGGAAAACCTTTCCATGATGAGGGTGACAGAGCCCAGGGACAGGCTGCCCACAGAGGGTGCAGAGTTTCCTGCTCAGGAGACCTTTAAACTGGACTTTACTGTGCGACTTGATCTCAGGGATCCTGCTCTGGCAGTGGGGGTTGGACTGGATGATCTCGAGAGGCCCCTTCCAACCTGTGACACACTGTGGTTCTGTGAAATGTCTCTTACAGCAGGTGGGAGCAGTAAAGGGGGGTTTAAATGTGCATAGATCACACAGAGAAGAGGGGCTGGTGTGCTGCCCATGGGTGGTGGGAAGCAGATGGGGTTTGGCTTAGCTTAGGGCAATTGGGAACAGACTGAAGCTATTTGAGATCCTGTCCAGCAGGGTGTAAGGACTGATCCGTGGGGCTTTTCTCAGGAAGGTTTCTCACTGAAACAGCCACCACACAACAAAGCTGAGTGTGGCTGAGCATCGGTGGAGACAACCCCATCTCACACAAGGAAGCAAAAGTCTGGCCAAGACAGAGAAGATATTTTCCTCCCAAAACAACCAGGAGGATCTCCCAGGGCTGGAGCCACCCCCTGCTCAGGGCAGAGAAATTCCTCTGCAGCAGCAGCCCAGCAGGCAGCAGCCCCAGGGGCTGCATTTGTGAACAGGAGACAGAACAGAATGAATAAATGTTCCTGGGTCACTTGGTCCTGTTTAGGTTGGCTGGATGACACAGAGTTAGCACAGGATCACCCGGCTCGCAGCACAGCCACGCTCTCAGCCCTGGGAAAAACCACGTCGTCCTCACAGAGCTGGGGGAACCCACAGCTTTATCTGCTGGAGCTGCAGCTGAATGGGTGGTTTTCACTCCATCAGGGTGACACCTGCCAGATTTCATCCCCCATATGAGACTGGCCACAGAAGGTCCTATAAGGTGGACACAAGCTGATTTGAGGGACACAGAGTGAAGGGCCAGAAGTGATGGTGTTTGGAGAGAGGTAAAAGCAAAGGTTTTTATCTGGTTGGAACTCAGCTGGTTCTGCAGGATCCTGTCCATCAGCAGCCCACGTGTGAACCTGCACGGCGATAGACACTGACTACTCTGGTCTGAGGCCAACAGATCAAACTGGTGCAAAGGGGTCTAAAAGGCAAAGCTTGTGCTGGTTGTGATATTAATCCAGGCCAGGGAAGACCTGCCGGAGAGCAGCCCTGGGGAAAGGACCTTTAGGGTACTAGTGGATGAAGAGCTGGCCATGGGCCACCAATGTGCAATCTCAGCCCAGAAGGCCAACTGCATCCTGGGCTGCATCAGCAGAAGTGTGGGCAGTGATCAAGAATGGTGATTCTGCCCTTCTGCTCTGTCCTGCTGAGACCTCACCTGGAGTCCTGTGTCCAGCTCTGGAGCCTCCAAGACAAGGAGGATGAGGAGCTGTTGGAGTGGGTCCAGAGGAGGTCATGGAAATGCTCAGAGGGCTGGAGCCCCTCTGCTCTGGAGGCAGGCTGAGAGAGTTGGGGTTGTTCAGCCTGGAGAAGAGAAGGCGGCTTCGGGGGGACCTTCAAGCCATCTTCCAAGCCCTGAAAAGGGTTATCAGAAGGCTGGGGAAGATTTCCCAAGGGGAGGGAATGACAGGATGAGGGATCATGGTTAGAAGCTGGAAAAGGGAAGAGTGAGGCTGAACAGGAGGAACAAGTTGTTGAATCTGAGGGTGGGGGATCCCTGGAATGGGCTGCCTGGAGAGGTGGTGGAGTTCCCACCCCTGGAACCATTCAAGCTCAGGCTGGCTGGGGCTCTGGGCAGCCTGGTCTGGTGGGTGCTGGCCCTGCTTGTTGTAGGGGAGTTGGACTCGATAACCTTTGGAGGTCACTTCCAACCAAATGTTCTGTGATTCTATGATTTCCACTCCAGCCACTCTGAGCCCTGACATGTCACCTCACCTTGCTCTGAGCTAACGGTCTCCCAGCACTTGGCCTGCAGAAACCTTCCCTGTGTCCCTGCAGAAGGGCAATGCACTGACCCAACTCCATCATCTGGAGGCATCTTGATCAACAAAACTTCCCCTAAAATATCCCCTAAAGAAAGAGAAGTTTTTCTGCTCTGACAGCCAGTTACCCAGACTGGGGAAAAGAGGCGGTGATGTGAATCCTCTGCTGGGGCACTGGAGCTGCTGGTAAGAGCTGATGCTGTTTGCTCAGATGAGAACAATTTTCCTTCACTCGTGCTCTCGACAGACCCTCTGAGCCCTCCTGCCAATAACAACATGAGGGCAGGATGGGGACTGTATCTATTTCCAGTTGAGCTGTCGGTTGGCCCTGAGGGCTCCTGGGTTCACTGGACATTGAGTGAACCAGCACATCCTTGGCAGCGAAACGTGAGATCATGCAGCCCCCAGTGCTGCTGGACCCCCCCCTCCTGATAACCCACCTTGTAGCCCCTCACTGCGGTACCTGAGGCCATGGGGATGGCTGGCAGGGGCTGAGCTGCGGCCAGTGTTTGCCATGGGGGAGGATGTGGGGAAGATGCACTTGCACAAACACACCCAGGCAGGGGGTAATTTGGAGGCCAAATGGGTCTATTTGGAGGGGCCAAGACTGCTCTTCCCGTGAGAAAGTTGGACTGGAGCTTCCAGTGAGCCCAGTTAAGCTCAGAAATACCTCTTTATCCCTCAGCAAGCCCTCTAGTCACACTGGGAGGGAACATGGCTTCTCCTGACCCTGCTTTCACTCGAGGAACAGAAATAGCATGGGAGGTCCCAAATGACAGCCCCTGTGTCCCAGGGCATGAGGCGGGGAATGCTTCCCTGCACACGACTGTCTCCATCCCACTTCCCAGGAACATGCTTCATCTTAGAGCTTTTATATCCTATATCCTCCTGATCCCAAGGCACAGACAGGATTGCTCATCAAACAGCCTGCACACACCTTCAGTGTCCTCAGAGCCCCACAGATGAAGTGGAGAAGACTTCAGGCTCATAAATGACATGGGAGGAATTACTCTTGGGTAACAGCAACTTCTCTGGTTCTATGGTTCTATGACTCTCACTGCTGTCCTATAACCCTAGACAGACACCCCTGTTGCAGGGCTCATGAACTCAAAACTACCTGATGGTTGTTTGGATTCCTGTGCTGGGGCTGAATCATTTCACCAGCACCTTGAAGCTAAAGGAGAGAACATGGTTCTAGCTCTGAGACTCACTGAGAATCACAGACTGGTTGGAAGGGACCTCAGAGCTCACCTCCCCCAACCCCCTGCCAGGACACAGTCTCTCAACCAGACTTGGTTGCTCAAGGTCTCATCCAAACTGGTCTTGAACAACTCCAGGGAGGGGACAGCCACAACCTCTCCAGGCAATTTAAGTCTCTCCATCCTTGCACTGAAGAACTTCCTAACATTTAGTCTGAACCTCTTGTTCAGTTCCCAACCATTTCCCCTTGTCCTATCACTGGATTCTCCCGGGAAAAGTCCCTCCGCAGCCTTCCCGGAGGTTCCCTTTAGGTACTGGAAGGCAAGTCTAAGGTCCCCCCAGAGTCTTTTCTTCCCTGGGCTGAGCAACCCCAGCTCCTTCAGCCTGTTCCCATAGCAGAGGTGTTCCAGACCTTGGATCATCTTTGTGGCTTCTGGATTCACTCCAACAGCTCCACGTCCTTGTGATGTTGGGGAGCCCACAACTGCAGGCAGGATTCAAGGTGAGTTCTCACTAGAGCAGAATAAAGGGGGAGAATCCCCTCTCTTGATCTGCTGCTCACATTCCTTGATGATCCCACTGCACAGTTGGCTGCCTGGGCTGCAGGAGCTCACTGCTGGCTCATGTTGAGCTTCTCCTCAATCAACACCCCCAAGTCTTTCTCTTTGGGGCTACTCTCACCCCAACGTGCACCCAGCTTGTCACTGTGCCTGAGACTGGCCTGATGCACTATCCTGCACGTGGACTTGCTGAACCTCATGCTATTTGCACAAGGAGCTCAGTGACGTCCAGGAGGAACAGGAGCAGCAGAAGTGAACTGAAACAGAAAGTCTGTGGTATTTTCCTACTGAGTCAGCCTTGGTGCTACAGAGGCAGATGATGATTTGTGGACGCCTGGAGATGGAGAAGCGGAGACCATCTGAAACGGGAGCGAATAAATAAGACTTTGTATGAGGTCTAGAGAGATAACTTGAAGGGAAAAAGAGCCAGACGGTGTTTTTCCAGCTGAGTAGAGTTTTGCCAGACAGCGTTTTGCAGGAGCATTCCAATTTGATGGGAATACCTGCTCAGGATTGTGGAATCAACGAGTTCCAGGAGGTTTAGGACTGTTTTTCACTGATCTTTGGTCTCATTTGTAAAGACAAAAGGGAATCTTTCTTCTCATGAAAACTTCTCTGTAGGTGACTTTCCAAACTTCCCAATTTAAAGAGGATTCTATCAGCCAGAAATTCCTTGTTCCTTTGAAAGCTTCCTGCTGGTGGAGAGTCCTTGGCTGAGACTGAGGAGTCATGGTGCAGCAGCTCTGGGACTCTCCTGCCTCAGTTTTCCCATGTGCAAAGCAAGGACAAGGTTACACTGTGAGAAGGGGAAATCTCATCTCTGGCTCCTGTGGAGTATCGGGGTGCCAGTTCCCTACCTGAGACAGAGGTTGCTCCTCAAGCTGCTCCCTCCTGGCTGTGCAAAAACTGGTGAGAAGTGGGATGAAGCAGATAGGGTCAGTGGAGGGTTTCCACAGACTCTTCCCTCTCACCAGACATCTTGGCCGACAGCTCACTGCTCCACTGGTGGGAGAAGTGCCAGCTTTGTCTCCTGGCACACACCGGTGGTGGTGATGGAGGGTGAAGGGAAAGTGGGCGCAGCCACTCAGCCTCCCCAAATTGCATCTCCAGCACCGCTGCCGCTGACAGCTTCATGGATGCTGAGGCCTGTGGGACAATGGCCCCACTCCATGGCTGATTTCATGGGGAGAAGAGTTCTGGAGAAATCAGGAATAAACACTCTGGAAAGCAGCTCTGGGCATCCTCAGGCAAGTCTCTGCTGGCCCTTCCTGAGGCACGAAAACCTGCCCAGATGGGCTTTTCTCAGTAAGAAACAAGAAAACCACCAGTGGAGGTTTGCTAAGGCTGCCCATCCGTTGCTCTCAGCCCTTCCTACGTGATGCCTCCTCACCCTGACCTGGCTTCTCCCACACATGGGGGTCTCACCCTCTCCCCAAGAGCAGAGCCCAGCACTAGCCCAAAGGCAGAGTTTGGTAGACCCAGGTGGCAATTATCCCCCTCCAGCCTGGAGCTACCCTACTTCAGTCATCCCAGACCCTGCTGATTCTGGGATTTCCACCACGCAAAACACATTTTCATTTTTACAAAGACATTTCAGAGAGGAAAAGGTCTGTGTGGACAGAGAGACTGGGCTGAGTCAGACCCCTGTTTTTATCCCCCACATTTCTTTCCACATTGCCCACAGCAACTCCTGGCCATCTTCACTACCTCCTGCAACCACCTGCCTACCCATCAGGCTCCCAGCACCCATCACGGGACATTTCAGACAGAACCCATCACCCTGCACAAGATTCACAAAGCAATTTGGGGAGATTTTTGCAGAAAGGGAGAGCCAGGGCTGCAGTGGAAACAGCCGTGTTGGACGGGGATGGCGGTGGCAGATCCCTCCAACCCTACAAACATCCCACCCACACACCAACATCTGCCACCGCAGGGAGGTCGGGCATGGAAATAGCACATGGGGATGGAAATGTTTGGCCTTGGTGCAGCCCAGGTAGCTGCTGGGTGCGAGGAGCAATGAGACTGGGAAAGTTTACGAGGTAGTGGTGGTGGTGGTGGGCTGCGCAAAACTGGCCAGCGGCTCTGCAGACAAAGCCAGGCTCCTTCCAAAACAAACAGCCCCCGCTCCAAGCACCAGCACATGGAGCTCCTGGCCGTGGGGTACGAGGGGGACACTGTGAAGGGAGCTGGAAGTTACTCCCTCCCTTAACCCTTGCTGCCCTGGTTCCTTCTGGGCTTCTGGTGCTGCTGGAGAAGGGTCCAGCGGGATGTTTGAGCTGCACTCAGCAACTGCCCAGCAGCCTGGAGTACCCTCGTGGAAACCTGCAAGTATTTTGGGAAAACATTTAAAAACTTCATATCTGACACTGGTTGAGCTCAAGGAGGACAACACTGAGCCCAGGGAACACAACCTTGAACCAATGAAGCAGAACAGTGAGCTCAGGGAGCCCAGGGAACACAGTGCTGAGCCCAGGGCCCCTCTACAGCTCCAAGGGCCACCTCCTGAGTGCTGACTCTGTATCCTCATCCTCCCTCTGTGTGTAAGTCACTGATGGTGCCCAACAGAGTCTGGTCCCCATAAATGCCAGTGCCCAGACATGACCTAGGTGTGGCAGGCAGTGGTGGGCAATGGCCAAGGGCCAGCTGCCCTGTTATGAGATCCCCCACTGTTCTCCACAAAGAATAGTCCCTTGTCCTGCTCTGCTAGCTCCTCCTTGGCCAAGGGGACGGGGATAGTGGGACAGGGTGGTGCTGGGGACTAAAAGAGTTTGGAGACCCAGAGACAAAGGATCCACAAAAAAGGGTCTGACAGGGCTGTCCCAGCCCTTGGCCCATTCCCAGCAGTACCGGAGCGATGGTCTCATGCCAGGGCACTGCCACTCCAACAGGCAAAGGGCAGCTGCTCCTTCCTTGTAGGGCTTTGGCTGTCCAGAACTGACAGACAGATCAACAGTGGTACCTTGTGAGATGTCGGGTAGCCGGGGGGTCTCACACACATCTGCCTTTCCTTGGCTCCTCATGGAGCACTTTGGGTGGGATGGAGTCCTCCCATTGCATGGCAGCATCTCCCACTAAGCAGAGAAGGCGTTGGGCAGGCATTTGCCTCAAGCTGTGACCAGAGTTTATTTTTCCAGCTAAAGTAATTTAATTTAGTGGAAATTTTCCCTCCTTCTCAACCTGTCTTCTCCCAAAAAGCAGCCCATCCTCAGCAATGGCCAGTCAGCTGGATGAGACCCAAGCTGGATGGCACGTGGAGTCACCAGGGACATGAAAGCCAGACCGAGTTATGTCATTTATTTTCCAACCCTGCATAGCTGGGGGTGCTTGTTTTCTTCTTGCCACCATGAATGTTAGACCCCAAAATGTCCCTGCATTCCTGATGTGCAAGCAGATACAGGCCAGACTGAGGTTCTAAAGCGCTGACAGGACTTCTCACAGGTTGTCTTGCTGCTCTGACAACCCGAACAGGTAAAGGTGGAATGAGATGCACTGAGCACTGCTAAAAATAAGCAGGGAGTAGGTCCATGGGCAGAGCAAGAGTCACTCAGCAAACCCCTCTTCTGGTGGAGGCTGTAGTACATAGAGGACTAAGCCAGAATCCTCATGGGATGTAGAATCATTGAATGTGTTGGGCTGGAAGGGACCTGCAAAGGTCATCTAGTCCAACCCCCTTACAGCAAGCAGGGCCAGCACTCACCAGACCAAGTTGCCCAGAGCTCCAGTCAGCCTGACCTTGAATGGTTCTTAGGGGTGGGGCCTCCACCACCTCTCCAGGCAGCCTGTTCCAGGGATTCCCTACCCTCAGATTCAACAACGTTTTCCTCCTATCCAGCCTCAATTTGCCCTTTTCCAGCTTCAAACCATGGTCCTTTGTTATTGTTCCCTGCCCTTGGGAACAGCCTTCCTCAGCCTTCTGACAGCCCCTTTCAGGGCTTGGAAGGTCACTGTAAGGTCCTCTTGGAGCCTTCTCTCCAGGCTGAACAACCCCAACAAGCTCTCAGCCTGTCCCCAGAGCAGAGGGGGTCCAGCCCTCTGAGCATTTTTATGGCCTCCTCTGGACCCACTCCAACAGCTCCTTGTCCGTCTGGTGTTGGGGGCTCCAGAGCTGGGTGCAGCACTCCAAATGAGATCTCACCAGGGCAGAGCAGAAGGGCAGAATCTCCTCTCTTTATCTGCTCACCACACTTGTGCTGATGCAGCCCAGGATGCAGTTGGCCTTCTGGGCTGCAATTGCACATTGGTGGCCCATGGCTAGCTCTTCATCCACCAACAACCCCAAGCCACTCTCTGTGGGGCTGCTCTCTGGCACATCACCCTCAGCCTGGGCTGCTAATGATGACTGCCTCAACTCAGGTGCAGGACCTTATACTTGGCCTTGTTGAACACCATGAGGTTCACACGAGCCCACTTCTCCAGCTTGTCCCAGTCACTCTGGACTGGGCATGTCGACTGCACCACTAACCTTGGTGTCATCAGTGATGAGAATTGTCTGAGTAAAAAGAGTGAGAAGAGGAAATGCGAGATACTGGATGAAGAAAGAGTGAGAAAGCTGGGTTTGTTCAGCCTTGAGAAGAGAAGGCTTAGGGGGACCTTATCCTCATGGCCCAGCACCTAAAGGGTGGCTGCCAAGGAGACAGTGACCCCCTTTTTACAAGGAGTCCCATGGAAAAGACAAGGGGGGATGGGGCTAAGTTGTTCCTGAGTAGATTCTGATGGGATTCCACAAGAAAGTTCTTCCCCATGAGAACAATGAACCACTGGAATCATCTCTTGAGGGAAGGGGACGATTGCTCTACACTGGACAATTTAAAGACCCAGCTGGACAGGCTGTTGGGACATTGAATTTCAACTCTCTTTTTATCTGGGTGGGTCAGACTGGGTGATCTTTCATGTCTCTTCCAACCTGGGATTCTGTGAATCTATAAAGAGCAGTGTAGGAGAAAGGGACCTGGGGATCCTAGTGGACAGCAGGATGACTATGAGCCAGCAATGTACCCTTGTGGCCAAGAGGGCCAACGGCATCCTGGGGTGGATCAGAAGTGGGGTGCGTAGCAGATCGAGAGAGGTCTTCTCCCCCTCTACTCTGCACTGGTGAGACCACATCTGGAGTACTGTGTCCTGTTCTGGGCCTCTCAGTTCAAGAAGGGCACAGAGCTGCTGGAGGGAGTCCAGCATAGAGCAACAAGGATAATGAAGGAAGTGGAGCACCTCCCTTATGAGGAAAGGCCAAGGGAGCTGAGTCTTGTGAACCTGGAGGAGACTGAGGGGTGACCTCATCAATGTCTATAAATATGTAAAGTGTGGGTATCAGGAAGATGGAGCCAGGCTCTTCTCGATGTCTTCTGGTGATAGGACAAGGGGCAAGCTGGAACATAGGAGGTTCGATATAAATATGAGAAGGAACTTCTTCCCAGTAAGAGTGATGGAGCATTGGAACCAGCTGCCCAGGGGGGTTGTGGAGTCTCCTTCTCTGTAGATGTTTAAAACCCACCTGGATATGTTCCTGTGTGACTTGGTCTAGATGATCCTGCTGTGTCAGGGGGATTGGACTAGATGAACTTTTGAGGTCCCTTCCAATCCCTGACGATTCTGTGATTCTGTGAATGAATCCACAAACTTGCTGAAAGTGCCCTTGATCCCACCATCTGTGTCATTGGTGAGGGTGTAGAAGAGCACTGTTGAAGGAAGCGTTGGACATCTGAGCAGAGTCATCCGCTTGTCACCTCCTGAGCAGCAGAAGTTAATGAACCTGTAGGAAGAAGATAAAACACATTGCAATTCTGTATAGGAAGGCTGCCAGCTATAGGTTCGGTTTAAGAGGACAGTTATCGGATGTTAACCACTGGCACGATTAAAAACAGATTTAGAAAGGATTAACAGCTCTGTAACGGCTGCATGTCTGTCCCACGGCTGTTAAATCTCCCAGAATATGTTTCTAATCATCTATACAATAACCACTTAATAAATCACAATTGAAGGCATATTTAGGGGGAGCTGCACCTGGCGGGGTCTTGTAGAGGGGGGAAAAAAAGAGCAGAGGTTTGGAGATAAAACAAGTTCTGTTTGTGGAATTGCAGGGAGTGTGAACATGGACAACGTTTGATGGAGACACACGGATCACATCAGCAGGTGCCTCCTCCTGGGTCTCCGCTGACCACAGCTCTGTGGGATCAAGGTGAGGAGGAGCATCCTGACCGCAAACCCAACCACCTCGCTGCTGCATTTCCCACCTCCTCCAGGAGAAACCTTGGAGCGTAAGCATGGAAGACCCAAGGACAGACTGAGCTGCTCCAGAAACTTTCTGGCACTGCTCAGTGGTGCCTTTCTCCCCCAGCATCACCAGCTCATACTCCTGGGGGTGGCTTTGGGGCAGCAGTATCCTGCTGCTCACAGGCAGGGCAGAGGCATTCAGCAAAAATAAACGTTGAGGCAGAATCTGAAATGTTTATTTTCCAACTCCAGGCCATTCATCCAGTGACACCACTCTGTTCCAGTGAGTGTCCCTCTGTTTATATCAGATGATTAATGAGCCACAGACTGTCTCTAGCCCTGATGGATGTTGCAGTCACCAGGGTAAAGTATGAGTTTGGGCTTGATCTCCCCCTTTCTCCTCCCACCACTCCATCCTGATTGGCCTGGAGAACTGATTTTCCTTCCTGTTTCATGCAATCAAACCCAATATTTTATTCCAATCCTTGTTCCCACCCTCTGTGATCAGCTGTCTTCTGAATGGAACTGCTGATAACCAGGAGAGGAGGTCTGAGCTGCCGGAAGAGCTGAGAACAGAATAACAGAATGCCTTTCGTTGGAAGAGACCTTGAAGACCATCAAGCCCAACCATCCACTCAGCACTGTCAAGTCACCACTGTGAAGAGACAGATCACATTGAGGAGGGAGCTGGAGAGGCAGAAGACAACCTGGGTTGAGAGATCTATCAGGACACAGTGATGCTCGAGCATGCAGCAACCACCAGACACAATAACCACCATTACTAACACGGTGATTTTGTGTGATGCACAGGTACCATTTCCAGAGGGCACAGGGCTGTTCCTGCTCCAGAAAATTCTGCTTTCAACCCCAGCATTATCCACATCCTTCTTCCTGCTGGATCACCAACCTGCCCAACCAACACCTTCACTACGTGGCACCACTAGAGCATTTCCCATTTTCCTACTTGGAAAGCTTTGCCCCCTTTAAGAACCCACTGTACTACACTCCCAACAGCTTATCTCTAACAGCCATGGTGAGGCTGAAACCAGAAGTGCAGGTCTAAACCCCTGGATGCAGTGGCTAAGTGATTCCCCCTCTACTCTGCCTCTCAGTTCCAGAAGGACAGAGAACTGCTGGAAAGAGCCCAGCACAGAGCCACAGGGATGATGAAGGGTGTGGAGAATCTCATTGATGAGGAAAGGCTGAGGGAGCTGGGGCTCTTTGGCTTGGAAAAGAGGAGACTGAGGAGTGACTCCATGAATGTTTATAAATATGGAAAGGGTAGGTGTCAGGAAGATGGAGCCAGGCTCTGCTCAGGGGTGTCCAGGGGCAGGACAAGGGGCAGTGGGGACAGGCTGGAGCAGAGGAGGTTCCATGGCAATCAAAGGGAAATCTTATTCCCTCTGAGGGTGATGGAGCCCTGGCACAGGCTGCCCAGAGAGAGTGTGGAGTCTCCTGCTCTGGAGATGTTCTAACCCAGTCTGGATGTTCCTGTGTGACCTGATCTAGGGGATCCTGCTCTGGCAGGGGGGGTTGTACTGGATGATCTCTAGAGGTCCCTTCCAACCCTGACACTCTGTGATTCTGTAATTAGCCCTACTAATCACATATCCTTAAGGAAACATGCTGCATAGGCCCCCTGCCCTCAGGAACAAGGGGGCAGAACGGAGCTGGTAGATCAACAACAGTTTTCATAGAATCATAGAATCATCAGGGAAGGGACCCCGAAAGATCATCTAGTCCAATCCCCCTGCCACAGCAGGCTCACCTCACTGGAGAAGCCATGGAATCAGAATCACAAGCCACGGAATCACAATCACAAGCCACGGAATCAGAATCACAAGCCACGGAATAAGAATCACATTTTGCCTCATTCTTCACTGTTAATCTCAGTTCCACCACCTCTTGAGAGGACAGACTGCAAGACAGGAACCAGAGGACCAAAATCCTTTCTGCTGTAAGAAGGTCAGGCTTATGACCACCTGAGAAACCTATAGTGCTGAAGATATCTCTGTTACTGCAGGGAGGGTTGGACTAGATGATCTTTAAAGTTCCCTTCCAACCCAAACCATTCCACGACTCTAAATGGGGTGGATTGAAACCAGCTTGAACGTGTCACTGCAACGATGCTTGTGCATCCCCCCACAGCACGGGCTCAGGGCAGGAGCAGTTGACACGTTTCTCCAGCACTCCAAGTTCCAACTGAAAAGCTGCCATTAACATTCAAAGGAGAAAAAAAACCAAAAAGCTTTTTAAAAACTCCATACGTTTCTATTTTTTCTCCCCCTTCCTTCCCTTCTTTCTGATTCACCCTTCTGATATTTTGCTTGGACTCCAACCCTAATGCGTTCGTCCCTCTTAGCACATTTTTGGGCTGCTTCCACCATTGTTCTTGGAAACTATTTTTTCCTTTTCTATTTTTTTGAAGGACATATATTTAGACCTACAACCTGGGCTCCCGCAGGCAAAACCCTACCTCGGGCTGAGGGAAGAGGGTTTAGACAAGGGAATTTGGTGCCAAGCAGCACGTGGGGCAGGGGACATGAACTGGGTGGGGGTGTGCAGCCAGGGAGTGTTTGTGAACATATGGGTGTGTATAAGGGGGGTGTGATAGCTCACACTGTTGGCTACCTGGGTCCAAGGGCCACTTAGAGGAGGTGGCATCTCCAGCAGGACATATTGACTGTGTGTGGCACTCAAGGGCTCCACCTCCAGTGCAGACACATCTCCCAAGAGCTTTGCTGGCAAAACCAAAGGGTTGGTGGTTGGCTGCAGCCATCCCAATGACCTCCCCATAGCCCCTACTGGGGCTTCACACCACAGCTCCTCATCACCCCTCTGCAACTCTCCTGGGTCAGGGGGAAATGAGCATGTCCTTAAATCATGCAACACACTACTGATCTACTTGCAGCGAGGTTTCAGGGGTTGCACCAGCTGCAGTCACCCCACAGCAGTCCCCAGTTTGAGGAGTCTGGGATGGTCCAGGTCACTCTGCCAGCAGAGCGGGTGGGTTTGCACAAGCTGGTTTTAATAACCCGCCAGCGCTCAGCCCGCACCCAAACATCTCATTTTGAAAAGGCAGGTTGGAGTCCAAGAAGCACTCGCAGGCTTTTCATAAACACACTTTAATAATCTTCATCAAGAATTTTAATACAGAGTGAGCTGCCTGCCAGGAAATGCATTTACACTGTCAGCTGCCGAGAGTGAGCGCTGCGCTGCTGCTCAATACCAGAAACACCCTCCTTCTCTCCCTCCCTCCCTCTCTCCCTCTCTCTCTCTTCCTCCTTCTCTTCCCCTCTGTATGAAGTGTGGTGCTTTGGAAACCAGAGGGGATACAAACACTAGTGGGGAGCCCAGCAGCTCCCCGTAGCATCCCCATGCCCACCTTCATTCTGCTCCCAGCTCTGGCCAAGATGGACCTCGGCCGGCCTCATCTTCCACCTCATTTTTTAGCAGTGGTTTTGAAGATGTTTAAAGGCTGCAGCCAGCACCTTTCTTTCTCCCCTGTTAACTTGCTGGAGGTGCTGCACTGGCTCTGGTGAGGCGATGGCTGGAGGAAGCTTGTGTGTCCAGATGATGGGAATAACGGGGTTTGCAGGTGACAGGTACAGTTACAAAAGCAAAGACTAATGGGATCAGGAACCACTTCACCTCTGGTTGTGGTTGGAACAAATAAAGGGATTAGGTGAGGACTTTGCCATCTTCTGGCACAGCAGGGTTTGTGTTGTGCCAGAGGGAAAATACACAACTTGCTGTAGTCCTAACCTAGAGGGCTGCTTACAGTGGGAATTGGATTTTGCAGCCTTTTTCCCAACAGATGAAAACACTCTGGCTGTAACCAGCCTCCATGTGCTGCTCTCAGACACATCTGAAACCAGCTGATGCTGCTTTCTCCAGGGATGGATAGATGAATGGACTGATGGATGGATGGATGGATGGATGGATGGATGGATGTCATCCTGCCAAGTCACTGAATCACAGAATGTTTGGGGTTGGAAGGGACCTCTAGAGATCATCCAGTACAACCCCCCCTGCCAGAGCAGGATCCCTTAGACCAGGTCACACAGGAACATCCAGACTGGGTTAGAACATCTCCAGAGCAGGAGACTCCACACTCTCTCTGGGCAGCCTGTGCCAGGGCTCCATCACCCTCAGAGGGAATAAGATTTCCCTTTGATTGCCATGGAACCTCCTCTGCTCCAGCCTGTCCCCACTGCCCCTTGTCCTGCCCCTGGACACCCCTGAGCAGAGCCTGGCTCCATCTTCCTGACACCTACCCTTTCCATATTTATAAACATTCATGGAGTCACTCCTCAGTCTCCTCTTCTCCAGCTGAAGAGCCCCAGTTCCCTCAGCCTTTCCTCAGCAATGAGACACTCCACTGCCTTCATGATCATGATAGCTGTGGCTCTGTGCTGGGCTCTTTCCAGCAGTTCTCTGTCCTTCTGGAACTGAGGAGCCCAGAACTGGACACAACATTCCAGATGTGGTCTCACCAAGGCAGAGTAGAGGGGAAGGAGAACCTGTCTAAATCTAATAATCACCCCACTTCAAACACACCCCAGGATGTCCCCAGGCAACTGTCCCAAAGCCAAGTGCTGCCATCAAGGAAGACCTCAGAGAACAAAGTGGGGACAGGGATGGGTTGGAGAAGTCACTTCGGGTTGACTTCAGCCTCAGCAACTCCTTCCACACACTAACCAAACCTCTGATTGCTTGTGGGGAGGATTGCTGAGCACTGATTCTGGTCATGTCAGACAGTTTGTCTGTCTATTAGCCTCTTCCCAAGTGACGACTACAAGAATTGAAAAAGCCACCGATCCAGTGAGAGACAATGATGTGATTAGAAATACACGATCCAGTCTGCCTCTCTGAAGCTCCTCTAGCAGGGGTGGGGAACACCAGCTTTCCAAGGGAACAGCACCAGTGTTGCCAACTGATTTCCCTGCCCTTGTGAGGTTCCTGCCTTATTTATTTGCTTGAGATCGAAAGACTGGAGGAAGCCACCCAGGAGAAATACCAACCTTCTGCCAAGGGTTTTAAAGTTTCAGCACAGAATTCCCTTTTAGAAGTGTGGAGTGAGGAGGTAGAAGGAAGGTCATTTCTGCTTGAGAAAACCCCTAAAATCCTTTAGAGAGCTGAAGGAGCTTTTTTATCACAAGACAGCCTGTGGAGAGGGCAAGGTGTCAGATGGCCTTGGGGAAATGGTGATGGGAAGGATGGATGGGAGGTGCCATAACCTGGTGTGGTTATGGCACACACAGGCTCCAGCTCTGCTAGTGCCAGGGTGATACAGACTTTGAGATGCCTTAATAATAAATAAACTCTTCACATCAGTAAGACCTTCCCCCACAATCTTTCCAAAGCAGATGGAAGGTTCTCATTATGAGGAGAGTCTGAGGGAGCTATGTCTGTTCAGCCTGGAGAAGTGGAGGCTGTGGGAAGACCTCACTGCTCTCTACAACTACCTGAAGAGAGGTTGCAGTTAGGTTGGCCTCTTCTCCCTATAGGATCAGAGGAAATGGGTCAGGTTGTGCAAGGGGAGGGTCAGTCTGGATCTTAGGAAAAATTTCTTCCCAGAAAGAACAGGCTGTCCAAGGAGTGGGTGGAGGTGATGTCCCAGGAGGGATTCAATAACTGGGCAGCCAAGGGTGTTTGAGAAGATGGGTTAGTGGTTGGGGGTTGTAGGGGAGAGAGTTGGACTTGATGATCCTGAAGGTCTTTTCCAACCTTGATGATTCTATGATTCTATGGACTTTCTGAAAGGTGCCCCAGCTTACAGATACCCATTACTCTAGTTAATGCTCTCCCTCAACATTTCAAAGCATCCCCAAAATCACTTTCACATCCCCTAGTGCTCAATCCCCCTGCCTGAGGGAGCCTGCAACTCTGAAGCAGTATCCATCTACAGCCTCAAGTGCACTGCAAGGATGCAGTGAGATCACACGGGGGCTGCTGCTGGTGGGACACAATGATCCCACATCTGGGAGAAAAAGCAGCTTATAAAATCCTTCACCAGTACCACAGGATTCTCCAGGCAATCAAATTGGAGAGGAGACCTCATCCCTGCAGGCATTTAAGAGTTGTGTACCTACAGTGCTGAAGGATATAATTTAGTTTAGGGCTGGTCACTGTTAAGCTAACGACTGGACTTGAGAATCCTGGTGGTCTTTTTCAATCTGGGTGATTCTTTGCTTCTGAGAATGCAGCCAGGAGATTCCTCAGCAGGTAGGAGCCAGGAGCATCCTTGCTGTGGACTCTCTCTACACTACCCTTAGTAAATTTGCAGATCACACCAAGCTGAGGGGGGAAGTGTTGATCTGCTGGAGCAGGGAAGATGCTGCAAGAAGCTCTTGACAGGCTGTATCAATGGGCAGAGGCCAACAGGATGAGGTTTAACAGGGCCAAGAGCAGGGTCCTACACCTTGTCCACAGTAACCCCCTGCAGCTGGGGAATGGGGAATGAGTGGCTGGATAGCAGCCTGGCAGAGAGGGACCTGGCAGTACTGGTTGACAACCGACTGAACAGGAGCCAGCAGTGTGCCCAGGTGGCCCAGAAGGCCAATGGCATCCTGTCTGGGATCAGCAATAGTGTGGCCACAAGGGCTAGGGACATCATTCTACCTCTGGACTGGGCACTAGGGAGGCCTTCCCTCGAGTACTGGGGGCAGTTCAGGGCCCCTCACTTCAAGAAAGACTGAGGGGCTGGAACGGGTCCAGAGGAGCCACAAGGCTGAGGAAGGGAATGGAGGGAATCATAGAATCATTAAGGATTGGAAGGGACTTCAAAAGATCATCCAGTCCAATCCCCCTGACACAGCAGGACCAAGTCGCACAGGAACATATCCAGGTGGGTCTTAAACATCTCCAGAGAAGACTCTACAACTCCCCATGGCAGCCTGTTCCAGTGCTCTGTCACCCTCACTGGGAAGAAGTTCCTTCTCTTATTGATGTGGAACCTCCTATGTTCCAGCTCACACCCAGCTGATGGGGAGAGGATAAGAGAGCTGGGGGTGTTTATCCTAGAGAACAGGAGACTCAGGGGGGATCTTATCCCTCTCTACAGCTCCCTGAAGGGAGGTTGTAGTCAGGTGGGGGTCAGGTTCTTCTCCCAGACAACCAGCTCCAGGATGAGAAGGCAGGGCCTGAAGCTGCCAGAGGAGGGTTAGGTTGGATGTTAGGAAGCCCTTCCTCACAGAAAGTGTGATCAGAGCCTGGACTGGACTGCCCACGGCAGTGGTGGAGTTGCCATCCCTAAAGGTGTTGAAGGCCAGCCTGGCTGTGGCACTTAGTGCCCTGGTGTGGTTGATGTGGTGATGTTAGGTCCTGGTCTGGGGTGGATGAGCTCAGAGGGCTTTTCCAGCCTCAATGATTCTGCGATTCTGTAAAAAGACCAAGTCCCAGAGCATCATACAAACCCCGCTCATGCACTGAGTGGCCATGGAGAAAATCCAGGTATCCCGGTGCTTCCCGTCAAGCCCAAAGCAGTGGGCTGCATCACTGTGGAGCCACTGCTCCCCGGGGGCTCAGCTCTCCACCAGCCGGTGGAGCGGGATGTTGTACCTTGTTTGTGTTTCTATGGTATTACCCTGCCTGCTGGCTCCCACCCGGCAGCACCCCCCAGCTAAACCTCGCTGAGGTACATTTCGAACATGAACAACGGCCTCCCAAGAGCAACTGCGGTTGATTTAAAATAATAAAAATTGAAATCTCAGATTTGATGACTAATCCCAGGGGATTGGCTTTACGGCTTTAAATTAGTGTGAACCAATCGGCCGCGAAAGACCAGAGGAAAATTCCTGCTGGACTTCTCTCCTCAGTCCACTCCCTGGCTTCATTTTCCATCCCCAGTTCCTTCCAGCCTGCAAACATATACAGTGTTGCCCCGGCAACTGGGAGACCAGATATATGTCCGTGAAAACATGAGACAATCTCTTTGCTCAGTGATTGCCTGGAAGGTGGAAAATGTAAACCTGTTCTAGTCTCAAAGAAATGTCAGCCGGCAGCAGGCACTCACAGCCCAACCTGCGCCTTATGTGCCACCCCCGGCCCCCCGTGAATATAAATAACCATCCTCTCCCCAGATGCACCCGTTCCCTCAGCCCAACGGAGGATGCTCGGGACATGCACCGAAACACATGCTTTGCCTGAAGGATTCTTTTCTATTGCACATACAAACCAGCTCATTCCTGGAGCCTGGATTCATCTGGGAGCCCCGATACAGACACTGGACCAAGTGGACTCTACTTAGCTAAGCTATGGCAGAGGTGCTGCGAGATCTACACTAGACTTGTTCTTTGGAGGAGCTCAAAGCAGGGCTTCTGCATGATTTCTCACACCACCTCTGAGCAGCATCACCCTCTGCAGCCTGGGCAGTCAGGATGAAGTGTCCTGCCCTGATTCAGGAGCACACGGACATGCAGAGAGATCATCATGGGCCGCTGCAGCCATGGCTACCAGTCCCATGTGCCTGTGCAGCCCACCTCCGGAGCAGTGGCCACCCTCTCACCGGTTATTCTCCCTTAGCCTCATGCTGAAAGGCTGGAAGCTCTGTCTGCATTATCAGCACTTTTTCCTCTCCAGCCCCAGACCCTAAGGACCTGCCCGACCTGCAAGCAATTAAAGCACCGGGTCTCACGAACTCTCCGTGAAGTCTTGGCTGCAGGAGGACACGATGAAAAGGATAATTCCTCTCAGACCACCTCGGCACCAGGCTCTTCTTCCCTATGAGCTCTTCGGAGCGCTGTGGCTATGGGAGCGCTCATTCCTCAGACATTTCCCATCTGGAGTCAATCGCTCCTCTGGTCCCCTCCGTGGGTAGGAATCTCATGGCATGTGCCTGACTGATTAAAGCATGAGGGACTCATTGTCCATAAGAGGAAGGCTCCAAAACAAGGGGAAGAGCTGGGCAAAGAGGGCTGCTTGTGCCTATTGTGGATGCAACTGGCTTCCCTCCAGACACTCGCAGCATCCTTCCTCAAGCCTGCCCAACATGGGCTGCATGCAGTAAGAAGCCTGTCCTTCAGCTCAGGCAACAAGTCCTTTGTCCAGGATGCTGTAAAGAGCTTAGAGCTCAGTTCTGGTTTCCTCTAGAGCAGCAAAGGCTTTGCCACAGGTCTCAGCAAAACCAAGAAATCACCTCTTGCTTCTAGTCCCACCAGCAGCTCTTTCAATAAAGATCCTCTGCTGGTAGTTGCCCATGGAATGAAGGATGTGCCTGGTAAAACCCACCAGCAACCCCCAGCTAGATTCCTGGCTGCTCCGTCACTGCACCAACTATTTACTAAACAACCACATTCCACCTCAAGACTGTCCTTTGCAAAACTGGGACAGCAGCGTCACCACCCACCACAGAGACCTCCGGAGACATCCTCTGGGGTCAAGGAGGCACTTTGAAATGAAAACCCAGGGACAGCAGAGGGTGGCACATGGTTCCTCATAAGAACAAGGTGAAATGTGCTTTTCTGGGGTGTGAAAGAAATCTGTATCCAAAGAGAAAGTGTCTCAAACTCGCAATTATCTGTAGGCTCAGGAACTGGAGCTGTCTGTGTGGAAAGAGCTGGGGAGGTGAGTGGGTTTCTGCTATCCCCATGGGACCTTGCTAGGGGGGTGGGGGGCAGAGATGATGAAGTGGAACAAAATAAAAAAGCAAAGGGTGGGAAGATGTGACTCGATCTGCTTTTTAAAGCATTAAGAGCTCCACTGCAAAGCCTCGCCAACTGCAATGCGTAGGGCGGAGCGGGATTAGGATCATAAATAACTTCCCGAGAAGAGAAATGATGCCCTTTCACATGCTGGTAGCACCTTATCTTTACAGCCAAAGGGAGATAAAATAACTGTCTTCAAATATCAGCACCCTTCATCCAGAGAGTTTGTTTTTCACTCCTTTCACAGGGATTCCATTTTCTAGGACGCAGCGCGGCCACCTTTGGGCTGGAATGCTGCTGCAGAAGAGGGTGGGTGTTCACCCCATTAAAATGATGAGCAGTTATCGATAACAGCCTCTCTGGGAGGGTAACTGGTGTCCTAAAACACTGGCTGTGAGGCTGGTCTCTGACGAGCAGAAAGGAGGGGGAGGCCTTATGCAGGGATAGAGAATACGATCCAGCTGAGGATGTCTCTGCTCACTGCAGGGGGTTTGGACTAGATGACTTTTGGAGGTCCCTCCCAACCCAACACATTCTACCTTAGAAACCAGTTCAGGGCATGGCTGGAATGGGGATGCTGGACCAGGCACACACTGGATTTATTCCCAACACTACTAGTGTAGTTTCCTCCTCTGAGTTTTTTCCACCACAAGACCTGTTCTGCATCTCAACAAGCCTTTTCCATTCCAAGACAAAAGCTGGCTATCCAAACCATACACCCAAAACACACATCCAAAGCAAAGGGCTGACTCCCAGTCCCATCGCTAAAACCATAGCTATTTCTTCACTGGTAGCACTGGTGAAGGGCAGAGGAATGACTCAGACCTATTGATCGAAGGTTGGGAAGAGAGACCTGGTGTTGAGTGGAAACACAGGTGGAATTTTAGGTGCTTGGGATGCATTTTCTTAAACAGGAATTTAGGCAGGAGGCCAAGACTAACACCCACCCACCTCCCCTCGCGCAAATAGAGAGGAGGGCTCTTTAATGACCACGAGTGGTCTAAGCCTGGGTTAATGTCTTATCCATAAGTTATTCACTATTTCCTTTTAAAGACAGAATAGTTGGAATACCTCTCTTTCTCTCCTCAAATTGCAGTTTGTTGGCGGCTACAAGAGAAAACCCGCAGCAGCCTCTGCACTATTTCCATATGCGGCACCGGCTCTGGGAAGTGGTCGTTCCATGGGAGTCCCACCTCTTGGATTTTTATGGGAACTCCAGTGTTAGGAAGTTTATAGTGGTGCTAATACTGACAGAGATAAAAGCAGCCTCCTTGTTACCATCAGAGCTTGGCAGGGCTGGGAAAGAAGCTCCGAGGGCTGCTGGCCATGTCTCATAGAATCACTGAAGTTAGAAAAGACCCTTGAGATCACCAAGCCCAACCAATAACTTACTCTGACAAGTTCATCACTAAACTGTGTTGCTAAGCACCACATCTAAACGACCTTTAAACACATCCAGGGATGTGCTGGGTAGGTTTTTGGGGTGGGCACATCTTTTTGTCCTCCCACCCAGGCCACATCAGGGTAATGATGTCCAAGGGGTACACCCAAGGAATATGAGCTGCACCTACTGTTGCAACCAAAGCCCGAGCACCAGCCTCAAGGTGGCTACAGCTGACATAGTCCCATGTACAGCGGGACGGTACAGTGACCTGGCCATATCCTGGTCTTCAACGCCTTGGAAAGCTGGGAAAGACTAGCCCTAGGTCTGGATCCATCCAACATGTGCAGCCTGCTCAGGCAATCATGTCTCCTTCCCATGACAAAGTTAGATTAACATTTTCCCCTGCCTTCCTTTGAGTTTCTTGGAGCTTTGCTGCAAAATTGAATGCAGGAAAGCCAAAAGCATTTTGTTTTCTGGCACCAGAACTCCTCTTGGGAGGTGAATTCCCATGTAATGGAGCTCATTGCTGGGTAGATCCAGCTTTAGATACAGACCAACGGGCAGATCGAGCCCCACACACCCTTCACAGCACGGAACAGATGGGCTTTGGCTGGGATCGTTACAATGGGAATCCTTTACTAGGCTCAAGGATGCATCCTAAAACCATGGTGACTCTTCTTGGCTCCCAAAGGGTAGTGTTTTCCCAAGTGTCAAGGAGCCCTTAATCCTAACACGCTTTAGAGCTTAATTCTCTAAACAGTCCAGAATGGTTGTCACATACAACTGCAAGGCTTTGCACATGGATTTCAGGGCCACCAGTCACCATCTCCTTCTCCTCTCTTATGACAATTAATTCACAGGGAGCTTGTAGGTAACAGGGACTGGGGCTTTACTTTGATGGTCCCAGTGCTATGGAACCCTCTCTTTGATGTGAGCTGCTAATGGCTACCGGAATGTTAGAGCCACTATGTGGAGCTGGAAAGGCCATTGCCAGGAGAAGCTTTTCATCCATCCAGAGCACAGTCATCAACTGCATTTTTGGGATAGCTCAAGCAATCGGGATTCCAGAGATATATCACTAGGAAGGAAGGGAAGCAAATGGAGTGGGGTTTGACGTCCTGCGCTGCACTCAATGCCATAAAAACTATATATATATCCTTCCATATATATCTACACACATACTGCACAGAGGAGATTCCACACTGCTGGAAAAAGGGCTCAGTAAGTCCAGCTCCCCTTTAAACACTTGGTCAAAACTGCAGGCACAGAGTCAGCAGATAAGGCTTCACACAAATTCCTGTGTGGCTTTTCTTTTCCCTCAAAAAAACCAGATTTATTTGTTGGTTTTTTTAACCTCATGGTTGTGAAGAAGGGAAAAACAAACACACAATAAAGAGATTAAAAAATGGGTACTCTGCTCTGATTCCTCTGCCTCATCCTTGCCCCTGTGCTGCCGGATGTGGTAGGAGGTCCAAGTCAAAAGTGCTGTAGCATCAGCTTCTCACCAAGGAGCTTAGCTTCTCTGGAACAGGACTAATAAGGCTGAGCTGCAGGCACTGCAGAAGATAACAGGGATGTTTTAGTGCTGATTTGGAGTGACTCAGAAAATAAGGTCTCCTACTGTGCTTTAAGCCTCTGCACTGGTTATTTACAACTCACAGTCAGGAGGAACGAAGGGATAAGAGGGAAAAAATATCTGGAAGCACAGTATTTTCATGAAAGATGAACTAAATATTCATGTTGCTGCCTACTTCTTTCTCGCCTGCCCTGCAGGAGCTTCCATCTGCAGCGATACAGGAGAATAGGGGGATCCAGTGATAGTACAAGAGGAAATGGTTTGGAACTGAAGGAGAGAAGGGTCAGACTAGATCTGAGGAAGACGTTCTTCAGTGCAAGGGTGGAGAGACTCTCAGATTCCATTGCCCAGAGAGGCTGTGGCTGCCCCCTCCCTGGAGGTGTTCAAGGCCAGCTCGGATGAGACCTTGAGCAACCAAGTCTGGTGCATCTGGCAGGGGGTTGGAGGAGATGACCTTTGAGGCCCCTTCCAACCTCAGCCTGTCTGTGCTTCTATGATGGCATGTGGCATCCCCTCCTCCTTAAAGCTGGGCTGCAGCCACCTCCCCAACAATTTGGCAGCACTAGGACACATCAGTGTCACTTTGCTCCTCCATCCCCACCCTGCTCTGGTCTCCTGGGATGGGGGGAAAGGCTGTGATACAAACCTGGCATGAGGCAGACACACTTCACAGAATCACAGAATCATCATGGCTGGAAAGGACCTCCAGGGTCATCGAGTCCAACCTTGATGCTAGTATCTAACTGCTAGACCATATCCCTAAGCACCACATCCTGCCCCCATTTCTGTGCCGGGATCAGCGATGTCGTCACGTACAGGAGTGCTTTGGCTTATTAGATGGAGAGTTTTTGTGGATAATCTGTTGAAGAACGCCTCCATCCTGGGGTATAGGCTCACCCTGGGAGATCCTTGAGGCAGAGCTCTTTGTAAAAGCCACATCCAACCCACACAATCCCATTTCTGCCCCCAAATCAATCTTTTCTCAGGTCTGACTGCTGATCACAGTCACCAAGCTAGGACCCATCTTCTACAACACCCTCAGACAGACTCTTTCAATGATGCCTAAAAGAAGCGATGTTCAAATCACAACCAAGACCTCTGCCATCAGGAGCCCTGCCAGTTCAGCCAGTAAATAAAAGACCCAGGACAAGGGGTAGAGAGTGTCTCCTGTGAGGCTTTCACACCAAACCCAGCACAAGGAAGCATTTTCTCTACCCTATTTTCACTTTTCTTGACTGGAATGGCAGCAGCTGCAGCGAAAATGGAAAGGAAAGGGCTGGCCTGGAGCTCTTTGATATCGTGGTGAGTTCTCCTAAACAGCCAGGAGTGCTTGGATTGAGGATCTGGGTCACTCCGGAGTCTGTCAAGAAATATATTTTGGTTTTGTGAAAAATGTCAGTGCAAGAAGAACCCTTTCCTTTGATACTGCTCTTGAAAAGGTTTCAGGCTGCCTTTGAAAAGAAAATGCCAGAACCTTGCAAGAGGAAAACTCTCCAGTTGGGACATTTCTAACAGAAAACGTCTATTTGAAAATAATATTTTTATTCCCCTCCCCCCCTCCAAGATCCCTCTCATCTCATCTTCCCCCTCCTTCTGCTTGAACAGCAAATTGTTTCCATCTCCAGGTCTGTGCTCAGCCCAGCTTCATTCCTACCAGCCTGCCAGGTGCAGCTTCAGTTTCCCTGCAGAAGCCAGGGGGAGTGGAAAAGATCCCACAGGTCACCAAAAACATTTCCCCTCTCTGAGCACTGGTTGGCACCAAAGGCACCTATTGCTTCTCTGACTCACCTCCCTCTTTGGGTGGTGAAGAGACAGATGATGCTGGCACATCGCAACGTGGTGTGAAGACCCCTGATTTCATGATGGGCCAGGCTTCTGAGCGAGGGTTAACGTGGGGCTGCCTGGGATGCTCCTGTATGTCATCAGGCAGGGAGATGCTAATTCACAACAGCAGGATCCCCTACATCAAGTGGCACAGTAACATGTCCAGGTGGGTTTTAAATGTCTCCAGAGAAGGAGACTCCACAACCTCCCTGGGCAGCCCCTTCCAGTGCTCTGTCACCCTCACTGGGAAGAAGTTTCTTCTCAGACTGATGTGGAACCTCCTGTATTCCAACTCACACCTGTGACCCCTTGTCCTTTCACTAGGTGCCACTGAGTAGAGCCTGGCTCCATCGTTCTGACACCTGCCCTTTCTGCATTTATCAGCATTAATGAGGTCAGCCTCCCTTTTTTCCAAGCTAAAGAGACCCAGCTCCCTCAGCATTTCCTCATCAGGGAGATGTTCTGCTCTCTTCGTGATCCCTGTGGCTCTGTGCTGGGCTCTTTTCAGCAGTTCCCTGTCTTTCTGGAACTGAGTGGCCTAGAACTGGATGCAGAGTAGATGGGAAATTACTTAGCCACTGCATCTAAAGTTTTAGACCTTGTGCAACTGGTTTCAGCCCTCACCATGGCTGTTAGAGATAAGCTCTTGAGTATCTGCTGTCCTATGGAGCCCTTCATCAGGACTCATCATCGTTATTGCACTGCCCTCAGGAGCTTAAAATCCCAAGAAGCAGGTCTGGAGAAGTGAAATAGCCTGGACAGGTGAAATAGCCTGGAGAGGTTAAATAGTCTGGAGAGGTTAAATAGTCTGGACCTCGAAAGATCCTTGCCTGGTTCACAGTCTGTCTGGATTGGAGTTTGCACTGATTTAGTCCTGGCTCAAGGTCTTCTCTGCCTCAGCCCTGACCCCTTTACAGACCCACAAGCTTCAAACCTTGCACTCTTGGTGGGATTTGCTGAGGTTTCTACAGCCACCCAGGCACTAAATCCCTGCAGGAGCTGTCAGCACCCAAAGGGAAACAGGGACAGAGCAGGGAGCTTCTTCCTCAGGGTCCCCAGGATTTTCTACCCTGACACATAAAGCTGTGAGCCTCCTGCTTTGTTTCCTTTTGTTTGCTGCATCTTTCTCCAGTGCCCTTCTCCTACCTAACAGTCACAGTCCTGCTTGGACTGAGCAATTACAAGCAGTAATTATTGCAGCCATTACTATAGAACAATGCAGAGGTGTATGAAGACTTCCTTAGCCATCTCAGCAGAACCCTGAGCCATGCTGAAGCATCTCAGATGCTTTTGCCTAAAGCTGGATCTACCCCAATCTGTTTCCAGGCTGCTCCAGCAGCCTTAGTGGAAAGGATTGGGATAAAAGCAGTGGGGGAGACCAGGGGACAAGGGCTGGGTGCTGCTTCTGGGCTGTGTCACCCCCACAAACCCAGTGGGGAACGAGTTGCCCTGCAAAAGGCTTTGAGCTCCCCCATGAATGGCACCATTGAGCCGCCTGTTACCAAACAGATCTCCGGCCCTGAATCTCTACACAAATGATTTTTTTTGGATGCCTTGAGTCACCAGTCAAAGTTTCTCTTGTTTTCATCTTCCCAGCCCCAGCAGAAGGCTCCTCTCCCGCCAGGTTCACCAGAAAAACAGGAAAGGCCAGCAAAATCACCCAAAAAGTCAGTGCCACACCACTGGCAGCCACTCTCCACCACAGCATTTGGGGTTTGCTGCAGCCACCAGCAAACCCCTGACATCTGGAGACTGAAATGAAGGCAGGGGAAGGCTGGACCGGCCATCTCAGGTGCAGCCCTCCACTCTTTTTTTATCCTGATCCACAAATAGCAACTTCTCATTGGGGTTGGCAAATGGTTCCAAAAGGAAATAATTTGGAGGGAGTAAAAATAGTTCCCTTGGGCTGTTTCAGAGAAACCAAGGAGCAGGTTTGGTTTCCCCTCCTGCCTGGCATTTTCTGATTCAAATTGGTGCCTCTAAATTTTCACCTTTTAAATTGAGTTGAGAGAATGAGAAATGGAGTGGGGGGGGAGAATTCCCAGCAGAGCAAAGCAGGTCTTGAGTTGATAAGAAACCCTTCAGGTTTTGTTTTTTTTACTAGCTGAGAAAAATCAACAGAATGACTTGGCCTGAGCCACAAGCACTTTCTTAATTATTAAGCTTTGAGGAACTGCCCATAAACCACAGAGCCCATTACTCAGACAGCGCAGGCTCTATGGACCTGACCTGGGAAAACTTGCACAAGGCAGAATTTAAGACTTCCTGAAAATTTGACTGAGCAGACCTTTTCAGATGGGTCCCTGCACTCACCAGGCACTTGGGACTAAGGCTTTAAGCTCAGCCTAAAGAGTGGCATCTGGACTACAGCTTTAGGCTCAGCTTAAAGAGTGGCATCAGAACTAAGGCTTTAGCCTCAGCCTAAAGAATGGCATCTGGACTAAAGCTTAACCTCATCCTATAGAGAAGCATTTGGACTAAAGCTGTAACCTCAAAATGAAGAGTGGCATCTGAACTAAAGCTTTAGGCTCAGCTTAAAGAGTGGCCTCTGCACTAAGGCTTTAAGCTCAGTTTAAATAGCTGCAGATGCCACAAGGGAGCTGCTCTGGAGTTCACTCGGCCACACGCTGGACGTCTCCCCAGCTGACGCACTGGCTCCAGTTTATGAGGCAGGTTTGGGCTGTTTTCACACAGACTCTGAGTGTGGGGAGAGCAGCTGGGCTGGGGACTGGGCTTCGCTCATCATGGAGATGCAGGGTTTTGGCCATCGCTAGCCCTTTGTGTCCCAGCCCGGGGTGTGGGAATTGGCAGCGACAGAGCAAGGAACGTTGGGCGGATCCCGTGCTGGGAAGGTGGCCGGGCAGCCCCGGCTGGGCTGACATCAGCCCTGCTGACGTGGGCTGGGGATGAGTTAGAGCAGCCGTGGGGCTGGGTGGGACTGGGTGCTGGTTGGGGGCTGCTGCCCAGAACTGCCCCTCAGGGCTTCAACACCAGAGCAGCCTCCAAAACAGCCTGGAGCAAACAGTGAGAGACATGGAGCGAGGGGCTACTCTCTGCAGTCACCTATCCTGGGCCCTTCCCCCAGATATCTGAGAATATAAGTTCATATTTCAAAAACATCTAGTCTCACATTGATTTAAAATAGAAAATTTGCATATATTTACACTTATTTTAACATACATTACACATTCTTAAATAAATAAAAGGTTTGCATTATAAAACATTTTTATTACGTATTTCTTGATTATAAATCTTCCTTCATTATAAAAGTTATCATTACAAATGTTTTGACTATAAAATTTGTCAATCATAAATTTTTAAATTATAAATTTCTTCACCATAACTTTTAATTTTAAATATTTTCATGATGAACATTTTTCATTATTAAAAATGTTGCATTATAAAATTTATTAATGTTTATTATGAAGACATTGTTAAATGTCTTCATTATAACATTTCTTAATTTAAAATTTATTCATTATAAATTTTTCATTATCATTTTTTCATTATTAAAATTCTTGCGTTACAATGTTTTAAATTAAAAAACTTTTTCATTATAAATGTTTTTAATTCTGATTTGTATTATGCAATTTTTTTATTCTAAAGATGTTTCATAATAAAATGTGTGCAATATAAAAGGTTTTCCTTTATAAATATCTTTATCTTGAGTACTGTGTTCAGTTTTGGGC
>VXBP01010348.1:0-15331 GCA_013400115.1 Rhinopomastus cyanomelas
AATGCATGTTTGGCATTCACGGGCGATGTAACATCAAAAAGTCCCTTAAAAGTGTTTCATTTCATTGCAGATATGACTGACCAGGCAGCATGGCGTGCCAGGCATTTGATGCAGTCCCACGTGACATACTTGTGTTCAAAACAGAGAGATATTGTTTTGACAGATGGATCTCTGGGTTGTTCCTATTTCCTCCCTGCAGCTCAGGGAAATCTCATGCTATCAAGTCATCCATGGGAAGGGTAGGAGGCCTCTTTGAGCCAAGGCACATACCCGGGAGCCTTCCGTTTCCACTTATGAACCATCATTTCCAAATCCTCATACACCTGCCCATCCTTCAAGCATTTGGGAATTCCCTTCTGTAAGCCTTCTGTCCATAGGGCACACTGCTTGTGTATCTGCAGCTTTGCCACATCACATCGGGATGGTACCTCCCCCTCCCTTCTTCTGTGGATTTCAGGGGGTTTGCCGCTCATCCCGTCAGACTACCTGTGCCTTGGGCTTATGGCCACTAAGGCCAGGTGGTCTTAATAGCCCACTATAATTTATCAGTTCTTGGGCTGCCTTCCCCATGCCCAGACCTCTTCCTCTCAGGAGTGACCTCTTCTCTAAGGCAGAAAGTATTCTATAAGAGTCCAGAAAGTTCTGTAAACTTGACGCCCATAGCCTTGAGCCCAGTCCATTACACTTTGTGGGTTATGCCAGCTTTCTCACGCCCAAGCAAGTCCTGATGGTGAGAGATGCAAGTTAAGTCTTTCCACAAAGTTTAGCAAAACTTGAGGGTCAGCACAGGGGGGCTGTGTCTCTCAGAGAGCAAATATTTCTGAGTCTGAACCCTGTTTGTATAGCTATAAGCATAAACAACAGCAGATCCTCAGAGGATTGCCTTTTCTGTCTTGATGGTGGCAAAAGCCCAGTGGTCTGAGGCAGCTCACATTCTGTGGGGCACGAGCACATCGCTGGTAGCAAGAGAGACACACTGCAATGATTGGGTTTTTCCCCCCCATCCAAATCATAACAAGGTGTCTCAGTTGCAGAGATACCCCCAAGCAGGTCACAGCACAAAGCAGTCAGACAGGTGAACAAATTCCACAAGTGCCAGACTCTCTTCATTTCACAGATCTCAAACGTAAGTCCTTTTGTTATTGTATGGTAAATCGGACTTTTCTGAACATGGATATCATGTAAGTGGAGGCTTTTAGAAGAGGATCAAACGTGAATTCAGCTTTCCTAGTCATGGGCATTATACAGTTTCTTTGTTAAGCAAGATGGGGAGTCTTTGTTGTGTATCTGAGTGCAGAACAACACTTATTGAAGAATTACTTCTTGATATTCACCATACATTAAGTCATACCTGAAGCATATAATGTTGTGCTCCTACCTTTTATTCCTAACAAAGATTTTCCTTGCTAGAGTACATTTGTTCCTTAGATTGGTCAAAATTTCAGCTTTTCCTTAGGGATGGATTAGAAAAAAACACCCCACTAGCAGTCCTCTCCCTTCTCCAATATACTTGGTATTTAATGTAAAATGAGTGGGCTGAACCATGTTTAAACAGTCTGGATGTTCTGGGGTGGACATAAAAGGATTAACAGAGCTAGGATCCTTGTGCTTCTCTAGGATAACAAAAGAAGACTCACTGGTGAAGAGATTTTGTGTTTCCTTCTTTCCCAAATAAGGGAACTGTAACTAAACTGCTCTGGCATGTGGGATCCACGTGTAGGAAAGCACACAGAGCTCTACCCTGAAAGCAATTGTTACGCCACACATCATTTTGCCCTTGAAAAAGCATGAAGTCTCCTAGATACTGGAATTACCCATCAGTCACTGCCATGGTTCCTCCAGCCTCAGTAACAGCTGCAAGTGTCACTGAGCACAGTCAGTGTCTTAATCAGGTTGTCATAATTTTCTACATATGATGGGAAACAGCCTCTTGTCTTACTAATTACAAGGATTATCAGCAAAATCATTATTGTCAGGAAATTGGTGAGGTCTGTGGTATGTTTGTCTGACATCTGAGGATACTTTATCTCCCATCATTTTTCATACTACAATAAAGGAACTCCAAGAGGATGAAGCCCTTTGTAAACAGAGAGAAATGGCTCATAATTCCAGTTTTTAAAAAGGGGGGAAAAGAGATGATCAGGAGGAACTAGAGGCCAGTCAGTGCCAACTCTGTACCTGGCATGATCATGGAGTACATCCTCCAGGAAAATGTGCTCAGACACAAGAAAGGGATTAAGTGACAGCCAACATGGCTTCACTAAGAGCAGATCACGCCTGACAAACCTGGTGGCTCCTCTGATGAGGTTACAGCATTGGTGGGTATGGGTAGAGCAACTAACTTCATCTGCCTGGACTTGTGCAGGCCATTGGACTCTGATCTGTGGGTGAGTGAGAGGTAATTACAGAACGGGAGAGACATGCAGTAATGTGAAGGAGAATTTGAGAAGGAACTTCTTCACAGTGAGGGTGACGGAGCACTGGAACAGGCTGCCCAGGGGGGTTGTGGAGTCTCCCTCACTGGAGATATTCAAGACCCGACTGGATAGGTTCCTGTGTGACTTGGTCTGGGTGATCCTGCTGATGCAGGGGGATTGGACTAGATGATCTTTCGAGGTCCCTTCCAATCCGTAATGATTCTATGATAATAGTCCATAGACCTTTACAAGAGTTGGTCATAATTCCCTCAATATGGTCTTCTAAACCATGAACACTAAAGATACAGAACTGGACACTAAGGTACAAGAAAGAACCCCAAAACTGATCAAAGTACCAAAGCAGAGAGAGCCAGGGACACTTAATTGCATGGTGCTATTTCCCTGCTACCTGGCCCAGAATAGATAACATAGGACTATTGAGGAAAATTGGTCACCAAGGACCACCTTGACATGGATGAAGAAACCTGGGACTTCAGGTGGACTTTGCTCATTATAAGGCCAGAACAGCCCTCCTGGCCAAAAATCACTGCTTCCAGGAAGAGCCTTTGGGCTCTCCTCTTTGGAGAAGCATGGAAGCCTGTCTCGAGAAGGCAGAGATTGGCAGAGCTCAACAGGACTGAGGTGGAGCAAGGTGTGTTGCCTGGCATAAAAGATGGCTCCTTAGCAACCCAACTCGTGGGACAAGTTTTGGGGACAAGCTTGTGGGCAACACTTTGCAGACAAGCCTTTGGTGAAAGCTTGTGGGAAACCCTTTGTGGACGAGTCTGTGGGGCAAGCTTCCACAGAATCACAGAGCGTTAGGCATTGGAAGCAACTTCGAAATATCATCTCATCCAATCCCCCTGCCAGGGGTGATCCAGAGCAGGATCACCTAGACCAAGTCACACAGGAACATATCCAGGTGGGATTTAAATGTCTCCAAAGTAGGAGACTCCACAACAGGAAATCTTTTGGAAGCTTTCTCCACCAAGAATCACCTGGAAGATCAGAAGACTGGTGGAACGCTGCCCGGAAGGTCAGAAGGCTGATGAACACTGCCTGGGACCTTGCAGTGTTAGCTATTATCCTCTTTCACCTCTTCACTTTACTCTTTCTCCCTTTCTCATCACTTTTATGTCTATTGCAGCTGCTTTACAGATAAAACAATAACATTGCACTTTTGAACTGAAGCAGAACCTCCTTGGCATGGTCACCTTGCTTTTGCATTTTGCACTTAGAGATTGCAGTAAAAGAACCTATACGAGCCCACCCGTGTGGACTGTGACAAGCCTCTTCAAGAAGTTCCCCTGAGTTTCTGCTGGGGAAGGAGGCCTCCCCTGCTCACTTGTTTAACCAGTGGCTGATGTGTTTCATGAGACACATTTAATTTCTGAACACAGCCTTCTCAGTGGGGCTGTGATTTTAAACTTGGTGTCTAATGGAGTGTGTTACCATTTACCATATGCTGAGATGTCCTTGTCTGTCAGCCAGGAAGCTGCTTAGTGTTATATATGGGTCAAATGAGCCAAAAAAAAGGGAGAGGGGGGAAAAAAAACAACTGATCAAGAATTCTGAACCCTCTTACAAAAGGGGAAAATTCCCCTGTGGCAAGCAGCCAGGTTATTTTCAAAAGATCCATTTTCTCCTGAAATTTGATTGAGCAGCACTACATAAGTGAAGATAAAGGAATTCCAAGGGCATGAGGATTTCTGCTGCATCAGCCACTGCAGTGATCACAGCTGCAGGTGTTGTCCTTTTGGCAGAAATAATTTTTTAATGTTTGAAAATGCGTTTATTTGCATGAAAATAATGGCTCCTCTCCAAACACATCAGAGTGCTGAAGCCTTTCCTTGAGAATATTTGTTTATGATTGGACCTGCATAGTCTTACACTTTACTACATTCTCTCACCAGAGCCTTATAATCATCCCAAGTGGCCATGTCTTTGTTCCATGACCTCTTGAGTTTTCCCAGTAGCTACCTACTTAACCACACAGGTCTTCTGGCTCCCTTCCTTGACTCCTTATCTGTAGGGATGCTCTGATCTTGGTCTTGAAGGAATTGGTCTTTGAATGATAACCAGCTATCTTGGGCCTCTCTACCTGCCAGTACCCTGTCCCATGGGTCCCATCTTCTAGCAATTGCTTGAAAAGGCCAAAGTTGGTCCTCCTGCAGTCCAGGACTGTGATTCTCATAGGCATTCTGTTCCAGTTTTACCCCTTTCTTATGTTTTATATTCAAAGCTCCTGTCTTCTTACACTCTTAATTTTAGAGAAACCAACTTTTATAAGAGGACTAAAACCTGTAATAACACCCGATCTTCAGATTGTGCAGCCACACTCCCTGTTGTCTAAAGTGCTCAGCAAAGGTGGGATGTGGTTCATGCTAAAAGGCCTCTCTTTCTCTAACCAATGTATTTCTGATGGCAAGGATGGAGTTACAGCATCACCCTTGGGTTCTCCGAAGGTTTTAGGTACATCTGCTGGTGAAGGGACCAGACTGATGATCTGATATACTGGTGGCTCATCTGATGTTTCAACTGAACCAGCTACATGTGACTGGAGAGATTATGTTACTGGAGAGATGGGCAGGCTCCAATAGGATGAATTTTAACAAGTCCAAGTGTTAGGTCCTGCATTTTGATTATAACAATCCCAGGCAGAACTACAGGCTGGGAATGGAGTTCTCAGGTGGAGAAAGACTTGGGGGTGTTAGTGGATAGCAAACTTAACATGAGTCAGCAGTGTGCCCAGGTGGCCAAGAGGGCCAGTGGCATNGATGCTAGGTGTTAGTATTACTGAGTTTATTTGGATTCAGGTTGGACTGGATGATCTTCAAGGTCTTTTCCAACCTTATCATTACTGTGATACTGTGACTTGACTTCACAGAAGAACAAATAATTTAATAATCATAACATATAAAATGACTACTCATAGTAAACTACCCAAACAGATGCACACAGATGTAGCTTCAGATATTCACACAAAGAACTAGAAAACTGTAAAGAATTACCCTAAAACTCTTCTTCATGCCTCTGTCTAACTGTTTGTTGTGAACTTTGAGTTGATAGAGCTGTGGAATGGCTCACTGGAAACTCTACGCAGCTGTGTATAAAACAGAGCTGTGTGAATGCCTCAGTTATCTGGAAGTCTGGATTTACAATGGAGAAATACTTAGTTCTGGTCATAAACTAGAAAAAACCCCATAAATGTGCTGTCATTTTGATCACTAATTCTATGATTTTGACTTTAATAAATGGTGTCAAATGAAGACAATTGCCCAATATGCCAGAAGAGAAGTTTGGGGGATGTTATCATACACCTGAGATATATTGCTGCTTCTTACAGTTTTACAAGCCATCTTTATTGTCCTCTCACACAACATCAGAATAAATCTGCATCTGTTATGGTGAGTTTTATTTGTCATACTTGAGTCTAACTATTCCCTTGTTCTTTTCTTGTATGGAAAAAATGATCCATTACAGAACAAATGGCAAATACTTATTAAGATTTTTTTTGTTATGCTTTTTATTGCCTTTGCAACATTTTCTTTTTAGCTCTGGTTATAAAACCTAACATCTTCTTTAGTTTGGAACTTGATATCTACCAATAAAAAGCTGAAATGAAATACAAGCTAGCAAAGGATAAGATTTACCTTCTGTTTTCTGAAAAATCACACTAAAGGAAATATTCACTGCACCACAAGATTTCCATATAATTCCATTCTACTCAGTCTGGAGCAACAGAGAGAGAAAGTGGCCTATCCATACGTATGTAGGGACACAGAGTAGGTTTTGAAGAAAAGAATATACACCAAAATTAGCTTTCTGATTGCAACCACATTGTTTTGTGTCAGCCTGATTACTTTGGACTTTCAGAACATACTGCTGAAACTGTAGTCTACAGTAGATTTGGAAACTAATATACCCCAGAGAAGTATTGATATGATGTGGATGTTCACACACTCTCCTGGTTTAGTCTTCCATTTAAAGACAGATATAAATAATATGAGTAAAGAAGTATAAATTCCTTGTACAGTCAAGTGCAGAGGTGTATCTGCAAATACATATCTGCTTCCAGGAGGAGATGACCAAACCCAAGGTGCCAATATTAGAAGCCACTATAACACTTGCATGCTTCTAATTAATAATCCTGGATTAATTTCATATGTTCTGTCACAAGGTTCACAGAGGTGTTTGTCCAGTGTTGACATTTTTTCCTAAGTGTTCAGATTTTTTATTTCACATCAAGGGCTTCTGAAAGTAATCCATTGTGTCATCTCCAGTGTTGACTTCCTTCATTAGAGTTGCAATGAGCAAGCCAAAGGGCAAAGTACCTGACTAATTATACCTGCAAATTATCATGAGTAGGAAATGGAAACTGCTTCCCAACATCAAGCTTTAAGGAAAACAAGGAGCGCAGAATTTTCAGAACTGCTTTTCTGTGACATGTGTTCATTTTCTAAATAGAAATAGAAAGACCATAGAATCGTAATGGCTGGAAAGCATCTCCAAGATCATTAATCCAGCCCTCATTCCAACATCTCCCTCACCCCTACACCATGGCCTCAAGTGCTCAAGGTACTTGGATTTTAAACACTTCCAGGGATGGTGACTCCACCATCATCCTGGACAGCCTGTTCCAGTGCCCAATCTCTCTCTTAGTAAACAACTTCCTAAGCTCCAATCTAAACCTCCCCTGATGTGACTTGAGGTCATTTTCACACTAGTCAGCAAGTTGTCTGTGAGAAACAATATACTCACTTAGAACTTAAATACTGTCATGGTGCATAAAACCCCAAGTAATTCTAAAGAAAACCCCAACAAACCATGAAAACATTGGCATTGGTGGCATTGCATTAGCTGTTGGGCTGTATAATCTTGGAGCTTTCTTCCAGCTGCAAGGATTCTATGAATCTGATGCTTCATTCATCTTCAGGTAGAACTTAATGAGAACAGAAAATTGCACGACCTTAATCCATTCTTGCGCCAAACCTCGCACCACAAATGGGAACTGGTACAAAATGATGGCTGTTACTGTCTTCCTGTAATGCCATGATCTTCTGCAGCTCCCCAAGTGCAAAGTCATACGAAATAGCGAATTGTGCTGTTGGCAGTGGGTCCAGAAGACAGAAACAGCAATTTCTATTTATAGAATAACTGTCAAATAACAAGACACAGTGCTGAGCCATTTGAATTCAGGCAACAGTAATGAAGAAAAGGTTCACTTTAGATATGGGGTATCTTTTCATTTCAGGGCTCATTTTTCCATAGCATTCCATTGCATAGCACTATATAGCTGTAAACTTCAGGTTCATTAGTGTCTCTTATACTGAAGTACAGAGGAACTGAATGGCACTATATGTGGTCATTCTGTTGTGTGGGATGTAGTGAACATTTAAAAATAGACTAAATGGCTATCACAGCATTAGAGACTCAAGGTTATTTCAATACACAATGAAAATTCTTCTGCTTAAATACTGCTGTAAGAGAGGCCATTCTGATCAGCTCAAGGCACCTCTGCTATAAAGGCAGACTGCATGAGTTGGGGTGGGTCAGGCTGGAGAAAAGGCAGCTCTGAGATGCCTTATTGCAGCCTTTCAGTACTTGAAGGGAGTCTACAAGAAAGATGGGGAAAGACTTGTTAGCAGAGACTGTTGTGACAAGACAAGGAGTGATGGTTTTAAACTAAAAGAGGGTACATTTAGATTAGACATAAGGAAGAAGTTTTTTACACTGTGAGTGCAGAACACTGGAACAGGTTGCACTGAGAGGCAGTGGAGGTCTCATCCCTTGGGAGAGTCCAGCTCAGGCTGGATGAGGCTCTGAGTAAATTGATATAACAGAAGATGTCCTGCTCACTGCAGGAAGGTTGGATTAGATGACCTTTAAAGCTCCCTTCCAACATGATGCATTCTATGAATCTATGTTTCCATGAGTCTGAAGTATTCCAGCTGATTAGATCTGCCCAGGGTTGCTTCAGTTCACTGTGCTATTTTAAAAAAGGTTAAATATTCATCTCTGTTTTTTTTTTTCTCTCTAAAGCAAAGGAAATGCCATTTTGCAAAACTACCTTGTTTTCAAAAATCAGGATACCAAGATATGCTGGTCAGTATTTAAATTTTCAGCTTCTAGGAGAAGAGAGAGGAAAAAAATCTGATCATGGGGTGATATTATTGTCAGAGAAGTTTAGCACAAGTTAGAAGAGTGTTACAATATTGACTGGCCTGAAAATAGAATTTCACCTGTAAAAATGAAATATAATTTAAAACTCAATGATTTCTGCATTTGTTTAGACTAGTGGGGTTCCTCATTTGGAATTAGTTGAAAGAATCACACTTTTTTTTTTTATTATTAAAGGTCGTCTTGTTTTTCCCTCCCTGTCAAACTCATGTAATATATCTCCAGCCTTGATAAACACACCATTAATGTGTAGATTTTTAAACAAATCTCATTATTTCCTGAAGTCATTCAAATTTAGATGAGACTAGATGTGATAAAATACCTGTAAGAGTAGAAGAGGGAAGAATGAAATCAGGACAAGATAACTGAAAGGATTCTAGTGTGTACTATGACAAAAATTACACATTTATCCTGCAAAAATTATCCTGAGAAAATTATAAGCTGATTGCCAGAGATTTGAGTTAATGAAGAGTGAAAAGTATCAAAGAATTAAACCCACGCACAACTGTGTCTGGAGCTATTGAATGCTCAAACACCTGATAACCTACTGTTACTTGGAAAGATTATGCATTTGAGTGGTCTGAATTCTTATATCTCTGAGAAATTTAGTTTAAATTATATCTGCTTAAACACTAAAAGCCAACATACAAAATTAAAAACTTTAGTATCTTCAAACATTTATTTGAAAATTGGAAGACCAGTTCTTACCAGCTACATTTGTGTTACTGGATCTAAAAGCACTTTCCAGTATTGGCTTCAAGTTTAACCTAACCTGGTGAGATCAGCTGACAATTACCCACTGCTGGTCTTCCAGACAGGTGGGGAGGAAGCTGTACTCTGTAGCCTGAGGTGAATGAAGAAAGACTACAAGGCCTTGGGACATTTGGTAAAACAGTCTGGGGCACCAACTGTATTCTCTTCATTTCTTCCATTTTGGGGTGAGAACACGCGCTGGAATAGAATGACTCAGTCCATTAATGCCTGGCTACAAGATTGATGTTACAGGCAGGGCTTTGGGTTCTTTGGTAATGACTGGTATTGTAAGGCACCAGACATGACAGGTACACATGAGAGAGGTTTATCTCAGAGTGGAAAAAGTGTTCTGGGGCAGGTTCTGGGCAGATTGAACAGGACTGGTCCCAGTACCAACCCTTGTGGGACTCCACTAGACACAGGACTCCAAATAGACTCTGTCCCATTACCCACTACTCTTTAGCTTCTATCCTGCTGCCAGTTCATGATCCACCTCACTACCTGATCATCCAGTCCACACTGCTTCATTTTGGTTGCGAGGATTCTGTGAAAGACTGTGTCAAATGCCTTACTGAAGTCAAGATAGACCACATCCACCGCTCTGCCAGCATCTATCCACCTGGTTATGCCCTTATAAAAGGCTATCAGGTTGGTCAAGCATGACTTCCCTTTGGTGAAGCCATGCTGCCTGTCCCTAATGACCCTCCTGTAAGGCATTCAACACAGTCTCACACAGCATCCTTGTCCTATTCAATCCACAGTACTAACCAATCTATTCATTAATGACTTGGTTGAGGGATTAGGGTGCATTGTCATCAAGTTTCTCGATGACGCAAAGCTGGGTGCTGTCACTGACACCCCAACAGACTGTGCTGCCATTGAGTGAGACCTGGACAGGATGGAGAGCTTGACAGGGGGAAATTTAATGAAGTGTAACAAGGGTAAGTGTAGAGTCTTGCATCTAGGCAAGAACAACCCAGGTACCAGTATAGGCTGGGGACTGACCTGTTGGAGAGCAGTTTAGGAGAAAGGGACTTGGGGGTCCTAGTGGCCAGCAGGATGACCATGAGCCAGCAATGTGCTCTTGTGGCCAAATGGGCTAACAGCATCCTGGGGTGGATCAGAAGTGGGGTGGTTAGTAGATCAAGAGAGGTTCTTCTCCCCTTCTACTCTGCCCTGATGAGACCACATCTGGAATATTGTATCAAGTTCTGGGGTCCCTCAGTTCAAGAGGGACACTGAACTGCTGGAGAGATCCATCTCAGAGCCACAAAGATGATGAAGGGAGTGAAACTTCTCCCTGATGAGGAAAGGCTGAGGGAGCTTGGAAAAAAGGAAACTGAGGGGTGACCTTGTTAATGTTTGTAAATATGTGAAAGGTGAGTGTCAGGAGATTGGAGCCAGGCTCTTCTCAGTGTCATCTAATATTAGGACAAGGTCAATGGGTATAAGCTGGAACATAGGTTCCTCATCACCATGAGGAGGAACATCTTCATGGTGAGGGTGACAGAGCCCTGGAACAGACTGCCCAGGGGGGTTGTGGAGTCTCCTTCTCTGGAGATAATTAAATGCTGCCTGGCTATGTTCCTGTGCAACTTGATCTAGGTAACCCNACCAATCTATTCATTAATGACTTGGTTGAGGGATTAGGGTGCATTGTCATCAAGTTTCTCGATGACGCAAAGCTGGGTGCTGTCACTGACACCCCAACAGACTGTGCTGCCATTGAGTGAGACCTGGACAGGATGGAGAGCTTGACAGGGGGAAATTTAATGAAGTGTAACAAGGGTAAGTGTAGAGTCTTGCATCTAGGCAAGAACAACCCAGGTACCAGTATAGGCTGGGGACTGACCTGTTGGAGAGCAGNATTGTAAGGCACCAGACATGACAGGTACACATGAGAGAGGTTTATCTCAGAGTGGAAAAAGTGTTCTGGGGCAGGTTCTGGGCAGATTGAACAGGACTGGTCCCAGTACCAACCCTTGTGGGACTCCACTAGACACAGGACTCCAAATAGACTCTGTCCCATTACCCACTACTCTTTAGCTTCTATCCTGCTGCCAGTTCATGATCCACCTCGCTACCTGATCATCCAGTCCACACTGCTTCATTTTGGTTGCGAGGATTCTGTGAAAGACTGTGTCAAATGCCTTACTGAAGTCAAGATAGACCACATCCACCGCTCTGCCAGCATCTATCCACCTGGTTATGCCCTTATAAAAGGCTATCAGGTTGGTCAAGCATGACTTCCCTTTGGTGAAGCCATGCTGCCTGTCCCTAATGACCCTCCTGTAAGGCATTCAACACAGTCTCACACAGCATCCTTGTCCTATTCAATCCACAGTACTAACCAATCTATTCATTAATGACTTGGTTGAGGGATTAGGGTGCATTGTCATCAAGTTTCTCGATGACGCAAAGCTGGGTGCTGTCACTGACACCCCAACAGACTGTGCTGCCATTGAGTGAGACCTGGACAGGATGGAGAGCTTGACAGGGGGAAATTTAATGAAGTGTAACAAGGGTAAGTGTAGAGTCTTGCATCTAGGCAAGAACAACCCAGGTACCAGTATAGGCTGGGGACTGACCTGTTGGAGAGCAGTTTAGGAGAAAGGGACTTGGGGGTCCTAGTGGCCAGCAGGATGACCATGAGCCAGCAATGTGCTCTTGTGGCCAAATGGGCTAACAGCATCCTGGGGTGGATCAGAAGTGGGGTGGTTAGTAGATCAAGAGAGGTTCTTCTCCCCTTCTACTCTGCCCTGATGAGACCACATCTGGAATATTGTATCAAGTTCTGGGGTCCCTCAGTTCAAGAGGGACACTGAACTGCTGGAGAGATCCATCTCAGAGCCACAAAGATGATGAAGGGAGTGAAACTTCTCCCTGATGAGGAAAGGCTGAGGGAGCTTGGAAAAAAGGAAACTGAGGGGTGACCTTGTTAATGTTTGTAAATATGTGAAAGGTGAGTGTCAGGAGATTGGAGCCAGGCTCTTCTCAGTGTCATCTAATATTAGGACAAGGTCAATGGGTATAAGCTGGAACATAGGTTCCTCATCACCATGAGGAGGAACATCTTCATGGTGAGGGTGACAGAGCCCTGCCTCCTGTAAGGCATTCAACACAGTCTCACACAGCATCCTTGTCCTATTCAATCCACAGTACTAACCAATCTATTCATTAATGACTTGGTTGAGGGATTAGGGTGCATTGTCATCAAGTTTCTCGATGACGCAAAGCTGGGTGCTGTCACTGACACCCCAACAGACTGTGCTGCCATTGAGTGAGACCTGGACAGGATGGAGAGCTTGACAGGGGGAAATTTAATGAAGTGTAACAAGGGTAAGTGTAGAGTCTTGCATCTAGGCAAGAACAACCCAGGTACCAGTATAGGCTGGGGACTGACCTGTTGGAGAGCAGTTTAGGAGAAAGGGACTTGGGGGTCCTAGTGGCCAGCAGGATGACCATGAGCCAGCAATGTGCTCTTGTGGCCAAATGGGCTAACAGCATCCTGGGGTGGATCAGAAGTGGGGTGGTTAGTAGATCAAGAGAGGTTCTTCTCCCCTTCTACTCTGCCCTGATGAGACCACATCTGGAATATTGTATCAAGTTCTGGGGTCCCTCAGTTCAAGAGGGACACTGAACTGCTGGAGAGATCCATCTCAGAGCCACAAAGATGATGAAGGGAGTGAAACTTCTCCCTGATGAGGAAAGGCTGAGGGAGCTTGGAAAAAAGGAAACTGAGGGGTGACCTTGTTAATGTTTGTAAATATGTGAAAGGTGAGTGTCAGGAGATTGGAGCCAGGCTCTTCTCAGTGTCATCTAATATTAGGACAAGGTCAATGGGTATAAGCTGGAACATAGGTTCCTCATCACCATGAGGAGGAACATCTTCATGGTGAGGGTGACAGAGCCCTGGAACAGACTGCCCAGGGGGGTTGTGGAGTCTCCTTCTCTGGAGATAATTAAATGCTGCCTGGCTATGTTCCTGTGCAACTTGATCTAGGTAACCCTGCTGTGGTGGGGAGATTGGACTAGATGATCTTTTGAGGTCCCTTCCAGTCTCTAATGATTCTATGATTCCATGATTCTGTGATTCTGACTTGGCTTTGTCAAGCTGAATCAAAGTGTATCTCTTCCACTGCACGTGCTGCTTCCCCATAGTCCAGTCAAATGAAGCTGTAAGGAGCAGGCTGTAAAGAGATGATTATTTTTGAAAATCAGATTCGTCTCTGGACACTGAAGTGACACATTCAATAAGCAAAGCATTTTTATAGTTTTCCTCTTAATGTACAGAGACAGATCTTCAATTTTCCTGACCATGTTTGAGGGGTGATCTCGTTAATGTCTGTAAATATTTGAAGGGTGAGTGTTGGGAGGCTGGAGCCAGGCTCTTCTCAATGTCATCTAGTGATAGGATGAGTAGCAATGGGTGTGAGCTGGAACACAGGAGGTTCCTCATAGAAATGAGAACTAACTTCTTCACAGTGAGGGTGACAGAGCACTGGAACAGGCTGCCCAGGGGACTTGTGGAGTCTCCTTCACTGGAGATGTTTAAGGCCTGACTGGATGTGTTCCTGTGTGACTTGGTCTAGGTGATCCTGCTGTGTCAGCAAGTAGTTACTAGTTAAAAGTTGGTTGAAAGTAGGTCCTTTGTCTCTAAACAGTTATTCAAGATAACCTGGGGAGTTCTTGACCACACAGTGAGTTAACATGATAGCTAAAGTGCAGACTGGAATTTCAACTTAGACCTCAGCAACAACTAAGAATCATAGCATTTACCACATAATAGATCAAAGAAAATGCTTTGGCATATGTAAAGATAAAAAATAAAAACATAAATCCAAGGAAAATGTGATTGAAATAAGAATAGAGCATGATTGTGTTGGGGTATTTTGTTCTGTAGAGGAGTAGGATTTGCTTATCGCTGGGAAGCAGTCAGTCTATACGTGTAAGTACGGAATATCTCAACACACGCACGCAGATTCGTACAACGCTTCCAGTTCTCTATATCTTGTGTTATAAAACCTCCCTTCCAGAAAATCTTTCCTGTAAGCTAACATTTGTCTTCACCCTTGTCATGATAGATTTGGGGTTTATTCATGCTTTTTCAGCATGATACATTGCAAAAGCACACTTGTTGGGAGGATGGAGAGACAACTAAGCATTTCCTAGCACTAGATATAAGAAAATTGTTTCTTACATGTTGACTGTCTGTTCCACCATGATTTGCTTTTGCTGACATATTTTTACATATATTTTTTCTGTAACAGACAAAAGATCAAGGTTATAGGAACAGTGTATTATTTCATTTATTTATGGCATTAAGAACAAAATACAACGAGCACTTCACAATGAATTGTTTGGGATCTGATAGAAGCGTTCCCCTTTTGATTTGGTTCAGCGTGATTCACTTGTTTCTTTCTTTAATTTGCTTTGTTTCTAGCTTTTCTTTATTTCCTTGTCACATCTTTGTGAGGACAAAATCAAAACCTGATTTCCTGTTGGTTTATTTGTTTATTCTATTTTAATCCTGTCTAGAACATTGGGAAACCAGATGGAAGCAAAACTGTTTTTAAGAATAGATAACATAATTCACATGGATATGCAAATTAAAGAAACCTTACAATATTTTCTACACCATCAGAGCATTAAAACACTTATTTCCTAGGATAATGCCATTTTAACTCCCTGTGAACTGGCATTTCACAAAAGGTTCATGCTTAGCTGTTTGCAGTCCCTCCCCTTTCCTGTTTTCTTACCTGTAATTGAATTCCATCACAGAGAAAAGAACTATCTTGATGACTTCAGGCCATTTCAATTTTGTATCAATTTTTTAAATGGTCAAGATGTTGTGAAACATATTTTTCCTTTTATTTTCACATTATTCTTACAAATATTTTAAGGATCACAGAATCACAGAATCATTAGGGATTGGAAGGGGCCTCAAAAGATCATCTAGTCCAATCCCCCTGCCACAGCAG
>VXBP01010348.1:15731-83053 GCA_013400115.1 Rhinopomastus cyanomelas
AGGCCTCCAACTAGACTCTGTCCCATTGACCACCACTCTCTGACTTCTACCCTGTAGCCAGTTTACAATCCACCTCACTACCCCAAAATCCAGGCCACACTGACTCAGTTTGCCTGCAAGGATGCTGTGAGAGACTGTCTCAAATGCCTTACTCTTTATAGCTTTTTGGTATTCAATGTGTTTTCCTTGGGTATATACACCCCATAACATGTCTGTCATTTGTTCTCTTGAGTGTATTCATAGAAAAATAGAATCATGGAATGATTTGGGTTAGAAGAGATCTCAGAGGTCTGCTTCCCACACCCTTCATATGGGCAGGACACCTTTAATGGACCAGGTTGCTTAGAACCCTTTCCAATCTCACCTTCAAGACTTCAAGGGAGGGAGAATACAACACTTCTCTAGGCAACCTGTTCCAGTGCCTCAGAACCCTCACAGTGAGGAATTTTTTTTCCTAAGATCCATTTTTCTAGCTTGAAAAATACTTCCCTTTGTTCTATCTCTAGACTTCATCATAACAAGTCCCTGTATAGCTTTTCTGTAGCACCATCAAGTACTGGGAGGCTGCTACCAAGTTTACTTCAGATGCTTCTCTTCTCCAGGCTAAAGAGATTCAGTTCTCTCAGACTGTCTCATATAAGAGGTGCTTCAGCCCTATGGACATGCTTCTTTTGATACAGCTCAGAACTTGATTTGCCTTGCACACATCTGTATGTGCTGTCTGGTCAGTCGTATCTGAGAAGTTAATACTCTGAGGATCTGTTGGTGTTTATGCTTATAGCTATACAAACAGGATTCAGACTCAGAAGTATACATACATAACCTTTAGACTAGTGGCCAGCATTCTGTGAGAGCAAAGTTCTTGTGCCAGGAAAAAGTCAAAAAGAAATGGATTTCCAGCAGTAGTAGGTGGGCTGTGGGATGAGATCTAGTTTGAGGTGCATCCTTGAGCCATAATTTTCTTCAGATTAGGGAGTCTGACAAGTTTTCTTGTCTGTTCAAGACAGTGGAGGACAAACTGTAAGGAAACAGATGTTACATCGCCCGTGAATGCCAAACATGCATTAAGAGACCACCCACCAGCCAGCAAACGGTTCAGAAAGGCTGGATCAAACCACAGGAGGATGAGCTGACACAGGAGTGGGCTCGCTGTGCTTCACCGTAGTATCCGTGCACTTAATGCCCATCTTTCCAGCTATTAGCTCAGCAAGAGATTGGTCTGAAAAGAGACCCTGTGCAGTGCATTCAGAGACAGGCAAGTCTAGGGCGAGAGATGGTGCCTAATTTTACTAGGCAGCATGGCCAAGTGTCCAATTAAGCACTAAAATGTTAAGCAGCTAAACTGCTCTGTTCCAGTGACAGCTACAGTGACCTGCTGAGCAAATTCCAGGAGCAGCAAGTCCATTAGATGGACAGGTCTGAAATACAGGTGGGTTTTGTAGTCCTCACACAAAGAGAGAATGAAAAGTTTGTCTCCTCCTCCAAGGTCTTACAAACAACAGATGAAGACGGATGTCTGGATGAAAACACAAGGACACTGACAATCACGGGTCACATAGTTATCAAAGACTACGGAAGCTAAGACAACCCCTGAATTAGGGGACATCAGGGAGCTACTGAGACAGCAGCTGAAGCAGCTAAGGAAATATTATTTTCCTCTCTCCATTTCCATAGGCTTTGCACCTTTGTACCAAGGTGGGTGAGCAATAGCAGATCAGTGTGTTTTACAAGCCCTTTAGCATCTGTAGGGGACTGTTTACCAGACAGTTGCATCAACAGACCTCACAATGAACCGCTGACCACAATCATTAACGACAGCATTCACCAGCATGTCACGCTCGACTGAAATATGCTGGTACAAGGTTCTGTACTGTTCTGCATTTGAGGTAGAATTTTATACTGGCTACAGCCCTAAGGGCATTTCTACACAAAAGCAGTGGAAGAATGTGCAGCAGCTCTTCTTCCCCTCTAATGACAAGAGATTAAGAAGGAATCTTATTGGTTTTGGCATCAAGTGGGAATCCCTAAGAGAAGCAGAGATGACTGCTCTGGCAGGATCATCACAAGACTCAATGTTCTGGACGAGATCCATTTTACCTAAACCTCAGCCATAATGTTACACACAACACTAAGCAACACCAGCTAGGGAAGAGAACAAGTATTATTTACAGCTTTCCCTGAAAGCACTGAAATTTCCCAGAGCAGAAGTGATGTGCTTGTCCTCAGCTTACAGCCAGATGTGAAAATGTCCTGTACCCACAAGTTAAACAGAGTACAGATGGTCTAGCAAGCAAAACGCCCAACCCATCATTTCATGCCCAAGAGTGGTAAACTTCAATCAAATTATTTTAAAATATGTTTCCTTGCAAAGAATATAGTTTTACATTTTATCCCAGGGCTAGAAGTTTATTTGAAAGCAGAAGAGCACAGTGTGGGAGTTGTGAGGTGTGGAAAATACCAGCCGTGCTGGTGTGGAACAGAGATGGAAAATAGATGAGGTAGGAAGGCTGGCCAGGCAGAGTTTATGGTGGCCCAGATGTGCGATGACAAATGTTTGGGCAAAGATTGTCTCATCTGACATAACAAATACCTTCACAGTTTGGGGATGGCTAGGCAGTAATGAGGAAGTGTTACCTAGACTGTTGATCAAGTACAGGTACGGGGAACAAGTGATAAACTAGAGTCCAGAAATGCTGACTGAATTACACTCTGCCATCTTGTTCAGGAAGCACTGCCTTCCTGAAAAACAAACACATCTGGAAACCAGTGCTGTGCCTCTGTAGGGCACTGGAGTAGGGAGTAGTGCTGCATTTCCTACAGAATTTATATTAATTTATATTAATGTGTAAACTTTGCTAGGGACTAAAAGACATGATAACTTGACTTACAAAAGGAAAAGTATCTAACATAAAATCAAGATCTTAGTCCTTGTTCTCTTATACATAAACAAAGACATCTCTTTTCCTGAATAAACCTTGAACTGAGAAATCTGGAGGGATCTGAACCTAAAATCTGTGCAAAACATTAAAAAAATCTAGGTAACATTGAGTACAACTGGCCATTAATAGGATTAATGAATGAAGGAGAAATAGATGAGGAAGGAAACTTCTGTCATAAGATTAGGTTCTTTCTACTGTTAATTTATCCAAATACATTTGAGACTGACTCTAGTATAAGGTGCCACTTAGTGTGACTGATAATATCACAAGTTTGGGTTTAAACTTTGTGTAAAAAGCCTTTGACAAACAGCTACAGAAATAGTGCATAATGGGTTAAAATGCAAAATAGCTACACAAATTCAAGCAAACAAGTCTTCCTCCTCCTGCAGCACTGCATCATAATTCTGTGTACAATTCAGATCTGAGTTCTGTTGCTTTTAAATTCATAACCTGATGAAACAAAAAAGGAACATGGTTAAAATTAACTAATTTTCTTCATCACCTGTACTCTTAAATTAATTTTGATAAATTGCATGTTATAGAATATGTCACTATTAAATTATTTTAGAAAAATACAATCACACTTTCTTATGCTCAAAGGACTGGATTCCTTGGACTGCTAAGGAAAATCAAAATTCATTTAATAGAAGACCTTTTTGAAATCCATTTAGGTGAAATAGAGCAAAACTTGGTGAGTCATGTGGTCCTTTATGATGCTGTGCTCTTTCTTACATTCTAAATAAAAACACTACCAGATAACAGGAGTTAAAGAGCACTTTCATCTCCACACTTCCAACAAGGAATATCATTCAGCAAACACACTTGAACAATCATGTAGAAAATCAGCTAAATATTCCATAATTTTAATTGAGTTTCATTTTCATCACACAAAGTCTTGTTGCACTATCTCCTACATATATGGAGACTGAGAAATTAATGATTTTAGGGAAAAAAAAGTGAGAACTGGTATTTGGGGTCAGATAAGTGAATGGTTCAGTACAGCAGATGCCTAAATGTCTCTTATTATCAGCAACTATTAGAAGAGAAAATGTTCTCAATTGATATTAGGAGAACAGAGAAGCATGAGCGCAAAAAAGTATCATCAGAGAGTTTTGAGGAACCTTCTTTATGGAGAAATTCTCTATTGAAGGGAAAAATCTTTATTTAAAAATTAATTTAATGAAAATATTTGTTAAAATCTATTTAATATATTTTTCTCAAACATGCAAACATGTCACCACAACCTTTTATATAAAAAAATACCTTCAGATTCTGTCAACATGAGATATAATAACAAAACTAGATTAGATCAAAGTCATGTTGTTGTGTTGTATTATAGAAAACTTGTATCATAGATAAAATAATGTTTATGTATTGTTTTTATTTGCAATATTGAAACACTTTGTCTGAAAAATAGAAGGCAGAGAAATTTCCTAGGAATCTAAAATATTGTGACATCTTAGTTGAGAGGCTCTTCTCAGTGTCATCCAATGATAGGACAAGGGGTAACGGGTGTCAGCTGGAAAACAGCAGGTTCTACATTAATATGAGAAGAAACGTCTTCACAGTGAAGGTGTCAGAGCCCTGGAACAAGCTCCCCAGGGGGGTTGTGGAGTCTCTTTCTCTGGAGAGGTTTAAAATCTGCCTAGATATGTTCCTGTGTGACTTGATCGAGGTGACCTTGCTTTAGCACAGGATTGGACTAGATGATCTTTCAAGGTCCCTTCCAATCCCTAATGTTCAGTGATCCTGTGATCTGAGATTGCTTAGAAATGCTCTGCCAAGCAAGTGCTGCAGAGATGCTGTAAAATAATGAGAATCTAGATCTTAAAGCCCAAGAAAGGAGTAAATAATAAAACCTACTTGCAGCTTACATGTGGGAAGGAAACTGCTATCTATCTACAATAAGTGTGTGTTCAATATTGACCTGTAAGCACCTTGATTTGCAAAGAAAAGTAATAATTTGCTAGGAATTTATGTAAGATCAAAAAAACCCCAGTCATTAAGAACAAAACTGACAACTAAAAAAAATAGTGGCTAAAGCGTCATTTGGAATTAGCACATAAAAAAAAAAAGAGTATCCATTTCAATAGATAGAGATTTACTAAGACTGCTGTAGTGTGCACTGTGGATTCATCAAAGTCATTAGAAAATCTTTTTGATGGAGCTGTCTCTCTCTTTTTGATGGAGCTGTCCTCTAAAACTGAAATGAAAAATATGTTTTATGTGTCTGAAGACAGGCAAAATGTGAACAAAAAGGGATGTGCTCAAAAAAAGTGTTTGGAGGATGACACAAAGAAACTCATAAAGTAACAGACTTGATGAAGCTGCTTTTTCACTGACTTCAAGAGTACACAACAAAATGCTTCAGGAGATAGAAAAATGCTGATAGAAATCCATTTACATAAAGGATTGTTGTAGAAATTCTTGTCCCTAAGGTTAGAATATTTTTGAATGTAGTTAAGCTACTGGTAGATCACATATTGTAGAGGATGTAACTCTAGGGTGATCAAGAAAGGCTTTAATGGTGTTTGATGTGTACTGTCACGGTCTAGGTTGTGGTGATGTTAGGTCATAGGCTGGGCCTGATGATCTTAGTGGTCTTTTCCAGCCTCAGTAATTCTGTGATAAAGGCTGTTATTTGTTTGGGGGTTTTTTGTTGCAAATAAGTACCTGACATAAATTTCATATAATCACTCAATAATAGAAAGCTCTCTTAAGCTCTCTCCAATGCATCACCATTTCCCTTGGGGTTTACATACATTTTATTCCTAGTTCCTTCCATGTTGCCTTCTGAAATGCTAACAGCAAAATCCCTTGGAATCACTCCACAACTTTGCAGGTAATATCAGGTTGCTGAGAAATTGGTTATGAAAGATGAGGAGGGAAGGATAAGGGAAGCAGAGAGTGACCACAGATGAAAACCCTAAAGATACAGGATGAAATGAAAACAAATGGAATTAACTTTTTGTTCTTCACCATTCCCATCCAGATTGGCCAATAGTGGTGGAATAGCTCATGGTTAAGGACACACGCTGGCTAAACATGGACTGAAATTTTACATTGATAAAGTGATCAAGGATGGTTTGAAAAGTATCAGTAGAATTATGATAACTTCTAAACAATCTAGATGTAAAAGTTGTACCCAGGTGGCCAGGCTGGTGGCCATGGCATTCTGGCTTGTATTAGAAATAGTGTGACCAGCAGCAGTAGGGAGGTGATTGTCCCCTGTGCTCAATTCTGATGAGGCTTGACCTTGAGTCCTGTGCCCTCCAGTTTTGGGCACCTCAATGCAAGAGAGATATCAGGGTGCTGGAGTGAGGGCAGAGGAAGGCAGTGAAGCTGGTAAAGGGTAGGAAGAATAAATCATATGAAGAGCAATTGAGGGAGCTGAGGGTGTTAAGAGGAGGCTGAGAGGGAGATCTTATCACCCTCTACAACTACCTGAAAGGACACAGTAGAGAGGTGGATGCTGGTCTCCTCTCACAGGTCGTTAATGATAGATTAAGAGGAAAAGGCTTCAAGCTGCACCAGCAGAGGATTAGACTGGACATTAGGAAAAATTTTTTATAGCAAGAGCAGTCAGATACTGGAACAGGCTGCCTGCAGAGATGGTTGAGTCAACCATCACTGGATGTATTTAAAGTTCATTTAACATGCTAGTTCATTTAAAGTTCTAGTTTAGGGGTGAACTCTGTAGAGTATGATTGGACTTTATGGTCCCAAGGGTCTTTTCCAACCTGAATGAGTCTATGATAAGAATCCTTGTATGATTCAGTTTGAGAAACACTTCCTGAAAACCTAGTATGATTTGAAGACTTAAAACCTCATGTTATTGTTATCTCAGGTTGCTTTTTCCTGAATGCTTGCTAGCTGGATAATATTTTCTGTGATGAATAATGATTTTTGTATGTGGACAAGTAATTAATTATTTGAGTCCTTGGTTGTGTTTCATAGAATCATAGAATCAATGGGGATTGGAAAGGGCCTCAAAAGATCATCTAGTCCAATCCCCCTGCCACAGCAGGATCACCTAGACCAAGTCCTCTTAATCTTCCTGAGAATCTAATCTAAGTGGAGAATGAAAACCCACAGACAATGCACGGGAGGCAATCAAACTGCTGTTGTTTGAGGCACCCTGTAATCTTGAGAAAGGTTAAATATTTTCAGTCTAAACGTTCAGGGATTTGAATGTTCAGTGCCTCATCAATATAAATACATGGAAAGAACCCCCTGACAAAGAACCCACTGGTGTGATAGCCTTCTGTCTGACATTATTTATGTATTTACCCACAAATGTGCATGCTCTCAAGAGTTATGTACGTACAGCTGTAATCCCTTGTCCCATAACATATGTACACACAGCTGTTTCATTGGCATTGTGGAAATAATGAAAAATAGCTCCATCTCCCAGATTGCATTTTTTATTTATTACTTGGAATGTGACTTCCCTCACCAGACACCTGTCACAGTTTGAAATTCTGTGAGATGTTTGACTTGCAAATGGCAAGCTGAGTTCCTATGGTGGGTTTGAATCTTTCAGTTTTGGATTCCCAACTCCTTCATCACACATCCATCTTCATGTCTGCTTTTCAGAGAGAGCATGTGTCACAATGTGCTGAAAATACAGCCATCTTGCCCTGGGAATATGGTGAATAGAGGGAGAGTGAGTGGTATCTCTAGGATATGCAGAAGGAAGGTTTAATCTGAATTCCATGGTCTTCTGAAATGGAGAAAGTTATCCTCTCATTTACGATGGTAGTAATCAGCTCACTGGAAATGGAGGACTGGCTTGGAAGCCCATGGAATGGAGAACTAGAATTTAAAATGCTTGCTGATGCTGAGGGATATATGCATGGACTAGATGGACTTCATATTTTCACAGAAGCAGGAACAGCTGGAAGTCTTTTCCCTTTGAGGGATTAGAAATTTGGCTCAGGTATGTAGGAACATGTGACTAATCTCCATATGTCTTTGTGTGAGGTTTTGATGTGGGGTGAATTAAATGCATCTTGTTGTTTTCCCTGCATTTTATGAATGGTTTTTGAATTCTCCTTGTTTTGATTTTTGTCCCATTAGCTCAATAACTAAAGCAGTTAATTTAATCTTGGGATAAACCCCTTGACACATCAGTTAACTAACAGTTAAATCCTTTAGGCATCTATGGTACTGGAATAGTTAACAGAATGACAGGCTGTTGTACTGGCAGGTACCAGACCTCTGTGTCATGTAGAGAAAGAATTTAGAGAACTAATTTCTTATTTTTTCTTCTTTAATATTAAAAAACCCAGTGTTTTTACTCAAATGTTTGTGCCAGTATCTGTAATGATAGTTCTAGTACATTAGCTAAGATCTGAAATACTCCAGATCCAAATATAAGTCTGCATTCCGCCAAAATCAAGAGTAAAAGTATGATTTATTTTAAGTGAGTGTAACTTGTCTGGAGTGTGAATGCTCCTGTGACCTCAAAACTGTAACAATATCTCTGCTGGTATCCTACTTGACAAGTAGGAATTTGTCTGAGTAAGGAATCCATGTAATTAAGTAAGATCAACATAGGGCTTGATGACGCTAGAGAATTCAAAGAGGTGTTTCCATAGCAAAATCCACTTACTGCAATCTAGATCCCTAGCTCCCTAGAGTACCTTTCATACCTTGTAAAGGATTCTTCTTTCTGCTTTCCTAGCTGTGTATTATTATGTGTGTTTGTAAGAAAATAGAGTTTGTCATTGAGAATCCATTAGTTTTCCTTTCAAGACACATTCAAAGGCAAAATCTGGGGACATTTTCACTTTGTTTTTAATGACAGTTCATCTCTTTTCTGTAAATGTGTTAGAGGATGATGTTATAAACATTGTATTATGACTCTGGGCTGAGAATAAGCAGTGGTAGCAGATGGAATCCTGAAAAACAAAGATCCTGTTTTCATGCCAATGTTCCTAGTAGTAAAAAACAATTGAAGGTAAATATTGAAGAACTAGATAATATAGAAATGGAATGGCTTGTAAACAGAATGCTTTCAGTCAGTCCCTCCTTAAGCAAGCGAGAATACAGTGGCTCTAGAGACACATTACACCATTAAATGTAATTACTGGCTTATTCAAGTAAGTGCATTTTATCTGATTCTAATTTGAATCCATCAGTTCAGCTATATAGTACAAAATACTTTGTACTGTAGAAAAAGCACCGTACAGAAGCGTGGACTACACATCTTCACAATTTTATAGACTATCAGATGATATGATGGAGAAATGAAATGCAAGAGAGATTTTCAGCAAAATGATGTTTTCAGAATGATGAAGAAAGTTTTTGTTGGTTTTTTAATCAAAAAACCCCAAGCGAACAAGCACAGAAATTTACTTTGCTGCTGTTAGCAATTACTTTTATTAATTCTCTTTCTTCTCAATGTTCCCAGAGAAGAAAAATATTTTGAAAACTCTAGATATAATGTGCCCATAATCTATTTGGAAAGTGTTTCTTTCCTAGCAAAAGTCTAAAGCACCAAGCTATACAATATAATGATATCAAGAGGTACCAATCAAACCATTTTCACTCAATTCTTTTTAAGTAGGACATGAGAAAGGAAGATAATATTAGAATGAATTGGACCAGAGGAAGGAAATAAGAATAAAATCTAGACAAATGTATAGTTGGAGAGGAGTTGGAAAGAAAAGTTGAGCATCTTATCTTCCTTGTGCTGTGAGTGGTATTTTTATACATAGCATATATAAAGAGATTTGGAAACAGGAACAGGAATTAACTTAATGGATTAAAACATAATAAATATTCGTTCTTTTTCCACCCCAAAACAATTTTAATAATTTTTCTCCACCAGGAAGCAAGGGAATATTTTCAAAAGCAAAGCTAAAAAATGGTCCCTAGCAAGGGGATTGTAATAAATTTGGAAATATCAGTACTATTTCAGAATAAAGAACTTTGGATAGAGTTGGCCAATCTAATTCTACCCTCAGAGCTGGTCATCTTTTGCTTTTTGAAGCTCGGTGCAGTTGGTCCTCTTTTTTTCACACAGAGGGCAATCCTCTCCCTCCCCACCCCTCCTTCCTTGCCTGGCTCCCTGAGCAGTACATAGGCACGGACTGCAGAATCCCAGCCATGCCATGCATCCTACCAACTTGCAGGACACTGATCAGAGCACGCTTTTCCAGCTCCTCCCATTTGTCATGGATGCTGTGTGCACTGGTATAAAACTACTTCTGCTGCACTGTCTCAACTCTTTGGTGGATGGATGGTTGGGGGTCATTTGTTCTTGCTTTGGTAGATGTGCTCATCCACATTGTTGCTTCTAAGTTAAGTATTAGAGATTTGGGCACTACCTTTACAGTTCATTAGTTTAAAGTGCAACAGGTGTACCTATTCTTTGCACCACACAATGGCAAGTCACTTTTGTCGCATCCATTTGCCGTAGATATCACAAGTATTCCTTCCCTTAAGGAGCTGTGCAGACAAATAGGTTCACACTGTTATCCAGGGGTAGTCTTTATATAATAACTACTCTGTACAATTTAGTTACTCACTTGCAAAATCTTTCCATCTCACAGGTCTTATTGATCCTCTTTCTTTCAACTGACCACAGTTTTACAGAAAAACACAAATAGTTGACACACTAATGAGAATTCTGACCCCTCCAATTGAGCACTTGACCAGTCAGTGGAACACTGGAACCTGTAACGTCATCACTAACAGGAATTACAATCAATAAAGATGATAACTTCTAATGCTGTTTGAAAGATGGAGACAGATGGGATTGTTTAAGGGATGCAAAGAGATAGATACTCATGTTCCTTGTGCAGACAGGAAAGCTGCTGGCTACACAGACCACTTGAATTCATAACTTTTTGTAGAAAGGCACTGTTCTCTGATGCAGAAATTAGATTGGGTGGTTTCAGTGTAATTAAACAAGAATTAAAAAATGTGCCTGTCACAAACTTTTTCATGCTGGAGGTAGGATTAGTTATAATTCTGATGGTACAGGTATGAGCATGAGCATTGGGTTTGAACCTCAAAAGGTTCAAAGTCAGATATCCTTCATCTTCATAAGACATTTCATATCTAAACATTGTAAAAGATCTTTCTTCCCTTTCTCATTCTTTCATTTTATTTCTTTACAAAGTTACTACAAAGGCTAAAAAATAGAACTACTGTGGTCTTTTGCTCAGTATAAAAAAACAAAGAGAAGAGAAAAAAGGAGATAAAACAGTTTTCTTGACTATATAACAGAAGAAAAATTATAAGTACAGTGCTTTTAGGCTTATTTTCTAACTTTTCTTCCCTGTGGGATAGGGAGGAGTGTTGAAAAATGTATACACATTAATATAAGCTTCCTTCAAGAATTCTTTTTAAATAAATATACAGCAATTTGCTTGGCAACATTAGTGTGATAAATATTTTCTTAGCCAATGATGGGTGTCTAGTGCTTTCTTTAATGGTGCAGCATTTTACTTCTGTGGAATGACATTTGTGACAACATGTAAAACATTAAGAAGGCTAGAGAAGGACTGTTCAGTAGGACATCAAAGGATGAGAGGTCATGGTTTGAAGGTGGAAAAGTGTAGGTTTAGGTTGGACCTCAGGAAAAAGTTCTTGAATATGAGGGCAGTGGATCTCTAGAACAAGTTGCCAAGAGAGGTGGTGGAGGCCCCATCCCTGGAGCCATTCAAGATCAGGATGGATGGGGCTCTGGACAACCTGGTCTGGTGAGTGATAGCCCTACTTTTTGTAGGTGGATGGGACTCGATGACGTTTGGAGGTCACTCCCAACTCAATACATTCTGTTATTCTATGTACAGGATCTACTGTATGGACTTATATTAGAGAACTAATTTCATTTAAGGTAAACCCTATTTTTCAGATGCATATTAGGAAAAAAGTTATAGAATATTAATATGAAATGTTTCCATTTTCATATGTCTTCCTCAATGCCTAAAAATAGTCAGCTGCCACCATCATCTTTTTCTGAAGAAGAGGATCAGAGCTGAATGTAGCACTAGTGCTGAACACTAATATTTTCATATAATCTTTGGTGTCCTGAATATTAGGATGTAGAGCTCATCATACAATAGATGTAGCTGGTTTGGGTTTCCCATATGCACCGTGTAGAGCCATTTTTGTATATTGATTTAAGACTTTTTGCAAGGATCATGCAATCATTTCTTCCCACTACATGGTTAAAAAAGTAGCTACGCAATAAGGACAAATGTAAGGAGCTAAAGAAGTAATAAAAGAAAACAAATTCCCAGTAAAACTAGTGACTTCTTTCTTATGAAAACCACCTGCCATAAAGTACAGGATATATTAACATCAATCCAAGATAGAGTTTGTCTTTCTTCTCCAACATTTTAACCCCTAGCACAGCTCAATGATAAACAAGGCATAGATGGAACATTAACAATTCACTTGAATGTCACACAGTGGAAAGTTTCCAATAGTAAACCATTCTGGGCTTTGGTTCTGTTTTTCACTCTACAATTACATATATTTAAATCTTTCCAGATCCTTGCTCACACCTGTTTCACTTTTGAAACATTATTGAGTTAAGGACAATTGTTTGTCAGTTATACCTCCAAATATTGCCCATGTGTTGTTTCTTCAAACACTGCATCTTCTTGAAATTATCTTCTAGAACATAGTTTTAATACAAGAGCAAGTAAAATGTATTGATTTCACCTGAACTGCACTGTGGCATTTCATTTTCTACTGAACATGAAATTAATATCAGAATTTATGAGAACATCCAAGAACAAAAAGTTTGACAGAAAGTGCTCCATAACCTCTTGTAGACTGAAAACTTCAAGATGCACAGTGATTTATGCACAATAAGTGCTGAAAACCTGCAGCATACCCTGGATCAAGTGAGAGCTAGCATCTTTTCTTTCTGTCATCTCTGTTTCAGTGTCTCAGAAAGTCGTGGTTTCTTGAGAGCAGTTATCTTTTTCTGCCTCCTCCATCAAAATTGCAAAGAAAGATAGATGTCTCTTTCTAGTCCTCTTCTAAAGCAGCATGAAAAAATAATTGGAACAGAAAAGAAGCTGAATGACAGCATTGCCAAAAAAACCAAGCCTTCCATATTCTGAACTGTCACAAAGCTGATGAGTGAACAGGGCCACACAGCGTAAAGTTGTCTCTGGCCAGAGGAGGTCATGACTACTGCCACCAGGGAGAGGACCACAGTATTGCAGAGAAGCTTATGACCTGTGCTGAAAAATCAGGAGCCCGAGAGCAATCTTTCTGTGAAAAAGGAAAAAAGGTATTGGAATTACCTGCTATTTCTGTACAAGTCATCAGGGGACATTTTCCAGATTGTACCATAAGAGACTTGCTAACTTTTTCTTTTTGCTTCCTTAACATCTGTAGCACCTTTCCTCTGCTGAGGATGGCGAAGGACATGTAGGACACTGTATGCTTAGTTTAAGGAACAGACTGTACCACAAGACTTCCATTCCTTCTAAATCCATGAGGGTTACTAAAGGTTTTGTTTTTGAGGAGAGAAATGGCCAAGAAGTATGATTTAGAGATTCATATAACAACCAGTGTAATTTCTTGATATGTCACTATGAACAATTTTACATCCATTATTAAAGGAATCGGAGTAGGGAAGAATGACAAGAAAACAGATTTGTCACACAGAAACAAGAAACCACTGTAATTAAGTTTGTATTGTAATTGTAAATTAATTTAGAAGAAGAACAGCATTTGGATGAAAAATGAGCTACAAATGCCTTATTTCTCAGAGAATGTTAGGGATTGGAAGGGATGTTGAAAGATCATCTAGTTCAGTCCCACTACCACAGCAGGATCACCTAGATGAAGTCACACAGGAACATGTCCAGGTGGGTTTTAAGTGTCTCCAGAGAAGGAGACTCCACAACCTCCTTGGGCAGCCTGTTCCAGTGCTCTGTCACCCTCATTGTGACTATCACTCTCTTGAAATAAGTAAGAAAATACAGAGAAGAAAAAGAGGCAGGAATAAATCCTGAGGACTGGACAGAACTGAAACATATTTGAATACAGTTAAATGAATTCTGTATTTTTATTTTGCTCACTAAATTGTTTCATACAGAAAGTTACTGAAACAAGAAATAAAGATGTTAATTTCTGTCTTTAATCTTTGTGTAGGTTGAGATCTTTCAGACTTCTGCTAGTATAATGAAAAAAAAAACACAGGAGGATAAATAAGAAAGATATGTGCTATGTTTTGGTGGGGTTTTTTTTTTACATATTCTCAGTAATATTCCACATATTTATGTTTAGATTATCTTTTTTGCATGAACCCAATGTACAGGGAATTTAGAGCTCACTGTATTGAAGATATAGGATGCTACGTAAAACAGAACGAGTCTTTAAATACCAACGGATACAATTTAAGCACAAACTGTTTAATTCAAAACCTCTTTAATTCCAAGTTCTATTAAAAGTCTGCAATTTACAACATACTTTATGCTGCACATGTTTTTGTAAAAAATCTTCTATTGGAAAATAAAATCCTATTGGAAAGATACCATCTTGAACAAGTCAGAGGGGAAAGATACCATCTTGAACAAGTCAGGGAAGATTCGTGGACCTCTGACTCCTGGGAATCAGTTGATGGGCTGGGACCTTCTTCCCCCTCCGTAGGGATGCTTTTGGGTAAGACATAAACCTTCTCGAGAACTTTATAAATCTCTATAGAGTTGCTTTTTAGTAACAGCTTCATGGTGACTTTGGGAGGTTCTCACCAAGGATAAAGATTGTCCTCCTGAGTTTAGAAGCATGTACAGAGCGTTTCTCTTTTTTTGTTTCTAAGTGATAGTAAAAGCTACTGAACTAAGTTTAAAATTTATTTTCAAATGTTTTGAGTTCCTGTGCAGAGGTGTGTGTGCATGAAAGACACTTTCTAGAATCAATTTTACACTGACAAGAGGAAAATAATTTTAAATTACATAAACAAGAATACACAGAGAATTTCAATGTCTGACTGCTTTTAAATGAGGCTTTAAAAAACATTTCAGCTCTTTTGCATAGAATGAAACTCTGCTACTTCAGGAAGAGGAAATATCACAGAATCACATAACATTAGGGATTGGAAAGGACCTTAAAAGACCATCCAGTCCAATCCCCCTGCCAGAGCAGGATCACCCAGACCAAGTTGCACAGGAACATAGCCAGACGGGTTTAGATCCCTTCAATTTCCTTTCACCATCACAATTCATCTGGATTTACTTTCAGTAATACTGGCTCTGTTTACAGTAGTAAAACCAAAGTAAGAATCATCAAAATGTAGCCAATAGGAGACACAATTATATTCCCCAACATCTACTTAAATATTGAAAAGTTTGTTTTGATATTAGAATATCAGAATTTTAGACTTTTCTAATAACAATGATTTTTAAAATTTGTAAGAATGAAAGCAATTCTATACTTCTTTTTTCTTAATGAAAAAGTCACCAGGGAATGTACCATGCATCTCCAGGTCATTTTATGTAAAGGAAATGGGAATGAGACCTTTTTAAAGGTTAGTTTCTTTCTCTCAGGCAGGTTAAATTTTAAGCACCCATCTATTTATCATTTCTAATCATCTGTCTGCACTAGCCCAAGGTTAAGATTCCAGTTGGCTTCCAGATTTTAAGATGACCCTGACGATTGCTTCACCTTTATACCAATTGTCATAATTTCTTAAGTTCAAGAATCTTTTGCCAACTGAATGTGAAGCTCATTATTAATGAACAAGATAAGCAAATTTTACAGGCCCAAAAATCTCTAGAAGGACTTGTCTGAGGTTACGACTGTCTTGATAGATTGAACTGACTCATAAATTGAGAATTTATAAGTCTAACCTTAATTGTTTGGGCTTTAAATTACCTCCAGAAAAGAGTAATACTCTTCAGAAATCTACTAAGAGGCCTTTATTGATGTCTTTTTTCTTCTCTAGAGGTTTTTTCCTGGTGGCATTGGTACCTGTTTCCCTGACATATGATTGAATATCCTTTTGGACATCTCATGTCCATCAGCATTCCTAGTGCTACATCCTAAAGGCTTTTCTTTACTGTAATTTTGGCAGGTCAAACAGAAGCCAGTCTGTGTGATTTCATATATTTATTACTGTACTTAGCAATTTCTGTGAAGTGCAGTATCTTATGATGAAGAATTTCTCATATGAGTGTTTCCAGAACATTAGATACAATTAACGTTGAGTTTCGATTGGTAGTGCTCATGTAACATTTAGGTCCTTTACTTAAATGATAAATTGTCTTAGCAGCTCACAGTAAGTTGGTCTTTCCCTTTTTCATATTCAGACAAATATCTAATCCAGAAATGTTCCTGCTTACTCCTACAGAGTTTTGTGGAAACATCCAGAATGTAATTTATCCTGGCCTGGTTCTCTCTCACTTTTAATAGGTCTAATTTCCTAAGTCCTAGCTTCATTGTGATGATAAAGCCTTTTAGAATTTCACTTGCTTCACTGAGACAATTTATCCCAAGCTGTGGAATATGGCCTTCACATTCTTTCATACATATATTAGAACAGGATTCATTCAGCCTCTTGACAATATGAACCTCATATGTCATTAATATCTCACCCTTGTCCTTAAATAGTTCATCTGAGTTCTTGCCTACCTTCCACACAATACCATAACATTTTAATCCATTCATTATTTTAGATGTTGTGATTGTTAACGCTATGAAACTAGTTTGCTCTTTCAATTTTCCTTTTCCTTGCAGGTTTGTCTCAATATTTCCTCCACATTGAGATAACCTCTTGTCTTGCTCTACTTTTTCCATAACCTTGTTAAAAACTCTTGTTTATGCAACATGTTTTCTTCCTATAGCTCTGGTCTTCGTGCTCTCTGACTCTCTCCTATTTCCTTTCATTTCTTCACCTTTCCAATTACTCCATTTTATGCAAGAGGATATGGATTTTGTGAACAAACAGAATAAAGTTCAATACTACTCAGGATTGTCAACTTAGCATGGCTATTTTTCTCTTCCTTTCTATCCTTGTATCTTTTCATACTATTCCAGAGGTATTGAAATGGTCACCCTTAGTTTTTGCCAATAATAGAATTCTGGTGAATCTAAAGTCAAAGCCAGTTTTGTCATTAGCTCTAATTGGAACAGATATTCAACAGAACGAATTGTCTGGAAAAGTTCATTCAGTATGGACCATGTTGCTTGAAACACAGCGATTCTGAATTTGCTATGTACGTCTTAACACACGAGCATCATACGATCAAACAAAATAAGAGCTTCCTCAGAGTTTCCTAGACAGAACTTCCTCCTCCAAGCAATAAAGAAGCCCTGCTGTACCTCTTATGCCCCTTTTACAACCTCTTGCAAGAAAGATGAGTTAGTATTACTGTGAAGACTGAAGTAAGCCTTGGATTCAGTGACCATGAGATGGTGGAGGTCAGGATCTTGAGAGCAGAGAGTGAAAATCAAGCTGAAATCCCCGGACTTCAAGAGGCCAGACTTCAGCATCTTGGAAGAGTTTCAAGGGATGAGACCCTAAAGAGAAGGGCTGGAAGGTCTAAAAACCCTAGTTAATATTAAAGGATGACCTCCTCTAAGTGCAAGACAATTCTAACCCAATAAATATAAAGGTGGGTAGAAAGGCCACGAGGTCTATGTGGGTGAATGAAGTGAAAGGGCAAAAAAAATTCAGTTTTAAAATTAATTAATATGACCAGCAGTGACCTATGCAGCACAACCACACCAAAAGCAACTTGGTCTTCTTAACTGTGAGAAGAGTGACTGCCTCAGAGACAAAATTCTCCAGAACCACTCAATACAGCACAATTGTAGGCTTACTTGCAGTAAGCCTGCTTCTTCTGGGGTTGTATATTTTAGCTTACAGTCAAAAACCATAGGAATCTTTTTATTGTTAACCAAGGAATGATTCCTATTTCCTTGATAAAGTTTGATAGCATTTTCCAAATCCCTTTTCCTCACTATTTGTACTTTTAAACATAATCAGCTATTATCTGTGCTACTCCGTTTTCTTTTGCATTGGCCATTCAGTGAAGTGTTGCTCAATGGGCTGTAATGTGCTGATTTTGGACTACCACAGTCTGCCATCCTTGATTACTTGCCCAACTAAGAAAAGCCAATAGAATCGTCACTACTCGTACGTTACAGAGTCTTTCAGTAGCAGGAAGGGAGTAATTTCTGTCAGCAGCAATTTTTAGTACCAACATAATCCCACTAAAGTCCCTGCTAAAAACTCTTGTATTATATGGAGGCTCATCTTAAACAATGCCAGTCTGCTCATACACAAATCCACAATAAAGTAGACTATTTTAGAGAAACTTCAACAAGTGAGATCAGGAGTAAAACGTGAAAACTAAAACCACATCGTGTGTGTTGGCAAACCTCTCAAGGAACTGTGTAAAATAGTTGGAAATGTTCTTTAAACATTTAAACAGTACAGTGCTGACAAAGCAGTTGATGTTTTCAGCAGGCTTCAGCAAGTCTCAACAACACAACTAAAACATAGGTGAAGAGAACTGCACTTAATCTGAACCAATATGTTTTTAAGTGCATAGTTGAAGGAAAGATAAACATGCTGACTTTATGACTAAGCTAGTTCTTGACTAACACAAGGTAAGCAAGCCAATTCAAACTGGCAAAAGCCAGCTACTTTATTTTAAACATGAGACCACTCATTTGCTTTCACAACTTGTGAAATATGAACCATATTCTGACACTGTGAAGAGTACTTCAAATTCTACATAGAAACAGCAAAAAAACCAGCAGAGAAGTATGCAGAGATGCAAGGTAAAATTGTTTAAAGAAAAGCACATTCCAGCTGAGTGGTGATGGAAATTGTGCAACCAGAGGCCATGCCCAACACGAAAATTTGTTAGAACTATGGTGACTCAGAGAACCACAGAACGTCAGGGGTTGGAAGGAATCTCTGAAGATCATTGAGTCCAAGCTCCCCTGCCAGAGCAGAATCAAAACAGGGCAAATCACTTAGAAATGCATCCAGACACGGTTTGAAAGTCTCCAAATACTCCACAACTTCTCTGGAATGCTTGTTCCAGTGCTCTGTAACACAGTGAAGAAGTTCTTCCTCATGTTGAGTTTGACCTTGAGTCCATCACCACTCATCCTGTCACAGGGCCAAAGTGAAAAGGGGTTGTCGTTATAAGAGCCATGATGCTGTAGCAAATAGTGCAAAGACAATCAAAGTGACTTCATAATTCACAGCAACCATAGCCAACCTTTTTCAGGAGCTGAGTAGACCACCAGCCTGAAGTAAAACAGGAGAGTTTCCTTCTCTAGGTGTCACAGAACAAGAAGAGATTCTTGGCTAAAGGATGGAAATATTTGACTACATATAGATTGAAGACACTCTAAGAAGCATGCTGGCACACAGGGCTCTTACTTTTGGGTTATATAAATGACACAAAGAATTATGTTTTTGTTGTTTCCATGGCAAAAACAAGACAGAAAATGAGGGGTTTTTCCAAGTTATTTGAGGAAAACATTCCAACCATCTACATTAAGCGTAAACAGAAGTGTGAAATGGAATAGGAGGAATACAACTGGGTGTTGGGAGGTGTTAACAGACCAAAGTGAGAAAGATAGGCAAAGAAAGATCAAGATTACTTAGTTGCTTTCTGAAGGACACAGAGAGGTAGAGTTTCTTCTGTCTGGAGAAATTAGTAGGGTTAGTTGTATTGCATCAGAATGAACCTTCAAGACAGGAAAACGATCCTACGCAGCTGTTAATTAGAGAAGGGCTTACATTTTTAATATATGCTTGCAAAAATGAAAAGGAATTAATCAGATAAGTTATAATGGAAATAAGCAACAACTGAATGCAAATCCATTTCATATTAAATGGATTTTTGGGTTTCTTGTATATTAAAAAACTTTAGTCTTCTTGGTGGGTGAAACACATTACCTAAACTGACTTTAAAATGCTAGCATTATAAGAAGATTACTTATTTCAGCATTATAATTCATTTACCCATGGGATAAATGATGATTGAAAATACCTAGTGGGGGGAGCTATTGATCTAAACATTGCATGACTCAGTGGGATAGAGCAGATCTCTAGTTTTGCATTTGATGTGAGCTGTGATTTCCAGATCCGCCTCACAAAGTAAAACCTAAGAGAAGCCATTAAGGTTTTGCTGTGGAGTTGTGAATGGCAGAACCTCATTAAAGAAGCCTTGCTGATGGGAGGATATTGGACCCCCTGGGCTACTAAGAGTTAACCCTAGTTCAGGTTTTGTAGATACTACGTTATGGAAATTGTCAATTTCCCTTTCATAGTCTCTTGTAGCTCTCACTCTTTCCACCTCTTCTTCTAGCTCAGCCACCACGATCATCAGGTCTCTGATCTACTCACACCTGACACAGGTGTTGTCTGTGTCACCCTCCATATCCAGTGCCAGGCTCTAGCACTTACTGCAACCACCTGCCTGAACATCTACATGCTTGTGTGTGGCCTCTGTTTGGATGCCCACTGTTTTTCTACTGGCCTTTGTCTGGGTGGTCACTGTGTCTCATGGTAACCACACTGTCCTCTCCAATTTTTTTCTTTCCTTTTTCCCCCTGTGAGGGAGAAGCCTGGCCTCCTCGCCGTGCAGCACACGTGCCAGGTTCTCAACTCCTTATCCACCAAGTGGTCCATCTATCAAAACCACGTTCTTCTATTTTAGAGACAAGAGTGTCATGCAGGATCAGTGTCAAATGTCCTGCACAAGGTGACATCAGTTGCTCAACTCCTATCCACCACTGCTATAACCCTGTCATAGAAGGCCACTAGATTTGAAAAACATGCTCTGTATTTTGTGAAGCTGTGTAGGCTCTCAGCACTCCCTCATTTTCTGTGTGCCTTACAAGCTCCTTATGGTAGACCCTGTATAATGCTATATTGAATTACTGTATTATTGATTACTTTATTAAAAATATATTAATAATAATGTATTTAAATACATTATGTATATCATGCATAATAGTGAACTCATTGTCCTTTGATAGGATGAGGTCATTAGGGAAGAAATGGAGACTAATCACACTAAGGACAAAGACAGTTCACTGATAATGAAGTACTTATCTATAGCAGCTTAAAGGAGAAGGGTTTTGTATAAGCTTTATTTCAGATTAAATGCACATTTGGCTTTATGGTTCTTTTTGTCTGAATGTTGTTTACTTCTTTGAAATGCCTGTGCAGAAACGCTCGCAGTGTTAGTGGGGAAGAACTAGAGGTCTGTGTGTCTCATTGCAATTCTGGAGACGTGGAAGGCTAGGGGAAATGTGGGCCCACAGATGAATGAGATGGGCACCCTGAACACAAGAGACACAGAGAAGTCAGAGTGCCCTTGTTGACAAGAAGGTCAGTGGTATTCTGGGGTGCACTGAGAAGAGTGTGACCATTACAAACAGAAAAGTAATCTTCTCCCACTTCTTTGCCTTGGTGAGCCTATACCTGTAGTACTGTGTCCTGTTCTGGGCTTCCCAGCTCAAGGGAAACAAGGAACTACTGTAGAAGGTTCAGTGGAAGGTAACAAAGATGATTGGGAGTGGAGCATCTCTCTTATGAGGAAAAGTTGAGAGACCTGGGACTGTTTAGCCTTGAGAAGAAAAGGAGAGGAGCCCTGATCTCCACCTATAACTATCTGCAGGGTGGCCGTAGGGAAGACAGAGCCAGACTGTTTCCAGTTGCACCCAGTGACAGGACAGGGAGCACTGGGCACAAGCTGGAACACGGGAAGTCTCATTTAGAAATGAGGACAAACTTCTTTCCAGTGTGAGTCCCAAAGTGCTGGCACAGAGGCTGTGGAGATACTCAGACCCTGCCTGGATACAGCCCTGTGCACTGGGCAGTCCTGCTTTGGTGAAAAGTTTGGATTCTATCATCTCAAGAGGTCTCCCCTAACTCAAATAGTTCTGTGATTGTGATCCAGTTATTCTTGTAGTAATCATTTAGCATCAAAAATTGCTTTAAATATAAATTTGATGAAAATAAAGCCAAAGGAACTATTGCAATCATGACATCTGACATTCTGCTGAACACAGAGCAGAGCTGTATGTGGCTGTGGACATCACTTTTCACACAAAGCTCCGAACAACCAGTTGTCTCAGTGGAACACACAGCAAAACACACATTAGATTATGGTATTATGAGCCCTAGTGAGAACTGCAGGAAAAATAAAATGACCTACCAGCTGTTCAGAATTATCCATTTCTTTAGAATTCTTCCTTTGTCTGGCTTTGTCTGATCAGTCAACCTTTTGTTTCACCACCCCCCTAAAATTATACGCTACCAAGAAAGGAAGTAGCTGACAATCATAGTAACGGTGCTCCCTTCCCTAAAATAAATGCAAATGCATCTCCAGTAAAGTTCATCCCATGCAAATGAAAATATTTCTGCATGGCCCAGTACCTGAATTCATAAAACACCTACTGAAGGAGTATGGCTAGACAGATGCAGTTTACAACAACAATGCTTTCTGTGACACAGGGCGTTTTCTTATCGCTACAGCAATTACGCAGACTCCAAACTACTTCTTCTCAATCATATTTTTCCTTCACGTGAGCCAAATGTATTTATGTGCCTTGCTGGTGTACTGAGCCTATGTACTGTAGCTGTTAAATTATCTTAGTCTTTAACGTGTCATGTTTTTAGCACTCAAGTGGAATAATTAGTTCCTTTTTTTAAACAGAAGAAGCTTGTCTCACATTCAGTGCTTTCAAATGGAGCTCTCTCTAGCTGCAAATGATTTCTTGACTGATGTAAAGGTCCTCAGTTGTTACACAGCTCCACGGGAGCTCATAATGCCAAGATTTCTCACCTCACTGACTATAAGGGATTTTTATTCTAGAGATCTGACAAATGAATACATTCTTACTGCATATCAGTAAAAAAAATCAGAATATTCATAGAACACTTTCAGTGGGGATTGCCAAGAGTATAAGCCTTGGTTTAAATCTGTTGCTACTGAAATCTATCATTTCTTACTTGTTCTTGAGTTACATTGTGGGGCTTGCACTTTGAACAGTATGACATCCTGGTTTTTATTCTACTCTATTCTATTTAAATGTTACATTCATCACAGCGATAAAATACTGCAGGATTTCGTTAGAAATCCAGAATGTGGTTTTAAATTCAACAAGGACTGTTGAAATTTGTCACACTGAAGTTAATTTTCATCCCAGAATAGAAAGTTCCAACTCAAAGATCACAGTAACAATAAGGTTGGAAAAGACCTTAAAGATCATCCAGTCCAACCTAAATCCAAATAAACCCAGTAATCCTAACATCTAGATCATGACACTCGGCACCTCATCCAGCCTAACCTTGAACACCTCCAGGGACGTTGACTCAACCACCTCTGTCAGCAGCCCATTCCAAGACCAGATCACTCTTTCAGTGAAAAATATTTTCCTAATATCAAGTCCAAACCTTCCCCGATGGAGCTTAAGACTGTGACCCCTGTCTTGTCTCCAGTGGCCAGGGAGAAAAGACCAGCCCCTGCCTGGCTACAACCACCCTTCAGATAGTTATAAACTATCTGAAGGATAGCGATAAGGACAATGAGGTGCTGGAGATGCCATGACTGTTGTCTGAACCTGATATTAATCTAGTTCTTTACTTTTTCCAGGAAAAAAAGAAGATAGTTCCGATTTAGTGTAGCTGAATTACAGTTAGACTTCACAAATAGTTAAGGATTAAATGATTGTTTGAATTTGAAAGTGATCAGGCTGCTGGCATATGCTGTATGCAGATGAAAATCTTGGTTAGCATAAACTTAGTCAATGGAAAACATGCCAGTACTACTTTAACATTTTTTCCACAATATTGTGAAGCTGGGAGATGATAAGAGAGAAATTAGTAATCTTTTACATTTTACATTACTTCACTCAAATACAAACATGAAAGAAAACTTCAATCTAAGCTGGAACAGAACTTTCCTTCCTGGTTTTTCTCAACACGCCTCCAGTGCTAGCATTATGCAATCAGCAGAGGAGGCTGAATATGAAGAATAGAATATAAAAGCCAAATTTGATATAATGAGGAGAAAATCAAACCAAAACCCAGCTTGCAAATTAAGGACAAAGATTACTATTTGTAAATTTGGAGACAGATTCTTTTCCCTCAGGAGGAATAATAAATAAATCCAAACACAAGCAAAATGCAAAGAAAGAAAAAGAAACCTCAAACCAATGGATAGCTGCAAAAAGAAAGACACACCAAACCATCATGAAGCAAACATCACAATGAATTAAACTCAAAGGAAGAATAATAAAGGGTCTTTCCTTCAATTCATCTGTAATTAGTCAAACAACTGAATTTTATAAGAAACATTTTAAAGAAATGTCACTATAAAACCCCCAAAGTTATGGACTATAATTTTCAAATCAATGTAACTTGTGAGTGCACTGACTGCATTCTCAGCTATTCCAAAATAATGACAGTCACAGTAAATTTCTTTAATATTTACTTAAACCATATCAGAAATTCTGTGATTTCAGGATCAAAAAAAGAGATGGAATTCAATGGACCATGAGTGATATTAATTAAAAGCCATCTCTTAATTGTATGCTAAAAAGTGTAAGACAGACGTTCCTTTTCCCAAAGGCAGATGGAGTATTGTATTTACAACTCAGTTATGGACAGTTGCCCAGATTTTACTTATATCTCTGATTTTGCCACATACAAGCTGCTGTTGCTATTAGTTTGGGCCAGAGCCATGAAATTTCAAGCACTGTGCATTTCAGGTCAGAGCATGATCTAGTTAGCATCATCCGAAACACACCCACCGTTCCTCTGCTAAGTAAAGCCTGCTGGTAACCAACTGAACGGCAGCACGGGTTTACTGCTACTTGCTCTTTTGTAATGCATGCCAACTGAACTTTGGTTTCTTTGTTTACCCCGTGCTGTAGAAAAGCAGCTCTATTTCTTATCTAAAATCACTCTCTAGTATGTTTCTAATTTCGTTTTCTTTACACATACTACCCAAGTCACACACACGATGCAGCATGCAATTCCACAGATGGCAGAAAAGGAGGAGCTTTTGTTTCAAATGACACATGATGTTCAGAAAACAATCTGCTCCACATTCACAGAATCGTGGAACATTAGGGATTGGAAGAGACCTTGAAAGATCATCTAGTCTCATCTCCCTGCCACAGAAGGATCACCTAGATCAAGTTGCACAGGAACATATCCAGATGGGTTTTAAATGTCTCCAGAGGAGGGGACTCCACATCACCCCTGGGCAGACCATTCCAGTGCTCTGTCACCCTCATGGTGAAGGGATTCCTTCTCATATTTATGTGGAACCTCATCTGTTCCAGCTCACACCCATTGCCCCTTGTCTTATCATTTGATTCCACTGAACAAAGCCTGGCTCCATCCTCCTGACACCCATCCTTCATGTATTTATAAACATTAGTGGGGTCACCCCTCAGTCTCCTTTTCTCAAAGCTACAGAGACCCAGCTCCAGCAGCCTTTCCTCACCAGGGAGATGTTCACTTCATCATCTTTGTGGCTCTGCACTGGACTCTCTCCAGCAATTCTGTGTCCTCCTGGAACAGAGGGGCCCAGAACTGGAAACAGCATTCCAGATGGGATCACGTCAGGGCAGCAGAGAATCTTTAGAAAAAAGTTAAAGAACATCTAGATTTTTTCACATACACTGTGTAGAAGTGAAGGAAGATCACAATGCATCACTTCAAGGAGGACTGTACGCTACAAGTAATGTGTTTCACCAAATACCACACAATTTCCATTTGAACTTAAAGGTCAGTGAATCACCGTCTTGTTTAGAAAGTGCAGATCTGATATTGTAGTGACAATTTCAGCACAGAGACATGAAATTGAGATAGTTTTTATTGGCAAAACCAGCCTTGTTTTCTTGTCTGGTTGTAGAAGAGCATTCTCAAAGCAATAAAACTATACTGGAGAACTGACATTATTGCTTTTATAATTTTTTGTCTAGGCTGCAGAGAATATTTGTAAAGAACATTTTTTTCAATAGTAATTTGTTTCCACTTGAATCTATTTGCTTGGAAAGCCTAGGGATGGGAGCCTAAAGATTCAGGATAGTTTTGCTTTTGACTTTTGTCATTTTATTTATCGGACTAGAAGCAGCAAATACTCATTAAAAAAACAATTATAAAAAAGTATTAAAAATTTGACAAAAATAAATGCTAAAAACTTTTAATTTACCAAGAACCAGATTTTTTTGTGTGAATATCTCAACCAATTTATTTTTTCTATAAAAATATGACCATACCCCCCTCAGGTTTTGAGAGCCCACATTCTACCCCACTACTGAGATGCTACTAAAAAAGTATGGCTTGCCTTTGTCCTGCTTGTAGTATGTGTGTATGACTAGCAAGTTTTGGATGGCATGTAGCTGTTATTTTTTTTCCATATGATTACAGAAGGATTTAGAACTCTTAAAACAGACACATTTGGCTCATGTCCAAATGAAGAATTGTGATGAGTTCTGTTCTTGAAAGGCGAGTACTGGGACCAGTGCTATTGAACATCTTTGTAGGTGACATAGGCAGTGGAACTGAGAGCCCCCTCAGACAGTTTGCTGATGACACCAAACTGTTTGGTGAAGTCAACACACTAGAGGGAAGGTAGGACATCCAGAGGGACTTTGCCAGTGTCAAGAAGTGGGCTTGTGCAAACTGCAGAGAGTTCAAAAAGGGCAAGGGCCAACACCTGGGTCCAGACAATCCAATGCACAAATACAGATTGAGAGGAGAAAGGATTGAGGACAGCCCTGAAGAGAAGGACTTCGGGGTGGAGGTGGAGCTCTGCTTGTGCATTCTAACTTACTACTGAGGGAGAAATGGCCAGTGGAGCTCGTACACTTGATTAGAGAGAGCGCTACCCCAACGACTAGAACCAGCTAAACAGACTCCATAGATAGGATAATTATGTGCAAAAGACACAAGTGAATATACCGTGGAGGTGGATATTAATAATATAAGAGAAAAATAGAAGTGTTTAGATGAACAACACTACCCCACGCACCCTCGCTTGAGATGTAAAGCTTTCCCTTTTACAACTGCTGAGGCAGAATACAAGCCAAATAAAGAGTGTGACTGAAAAAACCCAACATTAATTTACTAAAGTAAATCATACCAGACAAACCTGATCTATTTCCACAACAAAATATCATCTTCTGTCCAGCAGATGAATTGGTAGAAACAAAGAACCTGTTTTTATACCGATTACTTCAGCAATTAGGGACTGAGCTAAAGGTTTTGCATTGTGCAGCGCTGAGGATGTTCTGTAATATGTTTTGTAAACTTTAATCAATCAGGCTAGAAGCAGAGGAGAGAGGCATAATTATGAGCATTAAATAAAGAATAACAGCATCTTTTGAGGTATTTGGTTTTAAAAGGCTTTTGTTATATGGGACTGCTGTCTCTATGTATGGAGCATATCAGAATCATGGAATAGTTTTGGCTAGAAAAGACCTTCAAGATCATCAGTTGCAACCGTTTCCTAGTGCTGTCAGCACCACTAAACCTTGTCCCCCAACAAAACATTTACCCTTCTCTTAAACACCTCCAGAAGGGTAGGCTGTTCCAATGTGTGACAACCCTTTCAGGAATGGAATTCCTCCTGATATCCAGCCTGAACCTCTCCTGGTGCAGCTTAAGGCTGTTTCTTCTCATTCTATCACTGTCCACAAGGGAGAACAGACCAACCCTTGCCTCTCTACAACCTCCTTAGTAGTTGTAGAGAGCAATAAGGCCTCCCCTTTAACCTTGCCTTGACGAAGTCACCAACACAACCCAGTCTTTGATGATCTGCTGCTGTCATTTGGAAAGGTGCCTGACATACAGGGAACCTGACAGCCTTAAATTTTACTCCTTTAGGCTGTGCAACACAGTTTGTGAAACTGAGACAAGCACCTACATTCCCCATAGTAACTGCAGGGTTCAAAACATTTCATTATAGGATTCATAGCACACAGCACTCTTAAACAAGGGATTGCTGAGGGAATAAATCATCAATCCCAAAGCATGTTCATTTATTTTTTAAGTAACATTTCTGACTATCCCCACTGGATGGTTAGCACATCACCACCTCTGTAATCACTCTGTGCCTAATTGTCACACACTGCAAAGATCTAACTTCCTAAAGTCTGCCTTTCTCTCTGTTGACAAACACACAAGCAAGCATCTCGAGATCATGAAGAACAATTCACTGTAGAGGCATGTGAGAGAAATTCCATATCTAGCCTGCAGTACTAAGGTTGCAATGTGTCTTTTTTCCTCAAGAACATCAGAGATGCAACCTACATTTCTAAAGTGATCTGTGAGTACCTGCGGGGAGAGAAAAATAAAAACTCAAAGAGACAAAAAAAGGCCAGAGGAGGAACAGAGAGAAGGGGTAGGAATTACAGCAGAGTCTGGAGAGCAGGACAGAGTAGAAAGATGGGAAGACAAATAAAATCTTACAGCACACACAACAGCAACAGGTGAAGGAAGGAATGAGAATTAATTGCAGAGAATATACAAAGATTCATGGATCCACATTTTAAGGGAACACTATATTTGGCTTATTTACCAGCTGTTTATAACAAATACCCTGAAGAAAAGAAGACTCAGGGGGCACCTTCACCCTCTCTACAACTACCTGAAGGGAGGCTGTAGTCAGGTGGGGGTCAGGTCTTCTCCCAGGCAACCAGCACCAGGATGAGAAGGCAGGGCCTGAAGCTGCACCAGTGGAGGGTTAGGTTGGATGTTAAGAAGCCTTTCTTTGTGGAAAGGGTGATCAGACCCTGGAATAGACTGTCCAGGGCAGTGGTGTAGTCCCAATCCCTGAAGGTGTTGAAGGCCAGCCTGGCTGTGGCCCTTAGTGCCCTGGTCTGGCTGATGTAGTGATGTGTGGGTGTAAGCTGGAATGTAGGAGGTCCCATATAAATATCAGAAGGAACTTCTTCACAGTGAGGGTGACAGAGCACTGAAGCAGGCTGCCCAGGGGACTTGTGGAGTCTTCACTGGAGATGTTTAAAACCCACCTGAATCCTGTGTGACTTGGTCTAGGTAATCCTGATGCGGCAGGGGACTGCATTGGACTAGATGATCTTTCAAGGTTCCTTCCAATCCCTAATGATTCCATGATTCTGTTAATTCTATGTGAGGTCATGGGCTGGATGAGCTCAGAGGGCTTTGCCAACCTCTAATAATTCCATGATTCTGTTAAACCTAAAAACTTCTGGGTAATTTCTGTGCTTTTCCAGGTGTAATTGGTTGTGCATTAGGTCTGCACTTTCCTTTAGAGTCTCAGTATAAATGATCTCATTAGCTCCCCGACATCTTGGTTCCCAAATGGATCCGTAAAGCCACAATTGTATATTCATTTAAGAGACCTCAATGATTCATTTTCACTGTTGTTTTAAGACTTTTCCTAGAGTAGAAACTACTACTTTTCTTTAAAAGTTTGATTGTCAAACATAGGACAAAGACAATTGAGACAGACTGAGCTGGAAGCAACATCTGTTTTCACTCCTTTCCCAACAGATGAGGCATGTGCTATAGGATCATGTTGAGTTGGAAGGGATTTCTGCATGATGCCAAGTGACTTTCTCCTGGTGAAGATGCTTTAGGAAACTAATTTTTAAAGTTAGACATTTATTTTAAGTGTAGAAAGAGGAGAAAAGTAAAGACTATCACAAGATGGAGCTTGCTGCTAATAAGGACAAAGAAAAGCCACGGATACATCCTCGACCTGCATAGTGCTTAGTTTTCATTAGGATGCACAGGAAGCAATACTACTGCTTCATGGTACCTGGTGTAATGGAAGCTTGGAAAGAGAGAGAGTTGAAACAAACAAACAGAAACACAAGAAAAGTAATGAAAAGTAATAACACATAGCAAAAAAAACTGGGAAAATGGTGTAAGATATAGGCAAAGAGAGTGTGTTAAAACATCAGTGAACAATCAAGAAGGAAAAAGATGATGAGAACAGAAAGATAGAAGAGTGAATAGTTTGTGTCCTATGGGGAACAGCCAAAAGATCTAGAGCTGTTTAGCCTGGAGAAGAGATCTTGTTGCTCTCTGCAACTACTTGAAAGGAGGGTGTAAAGAAGGAGTTGGTCTGCTCTCCCTTGTGGTCAGTGATAAGATGAGGGCAAATGACCTTAAGCTGCACCAGGGCAGGTTCAGGTTGGATGTCAGGAGGAATTTCATTCCTGAAAGGGCTGTCAGGATTGAAACAGCCTGCCCAGGGAGGGGGGTTGAGTCACCATCCATGGTGGTATTTGAGAGAAGTGTAGATGTTGTGTTGTGGGACAAGGTTTAGTGGTGCTGATAGTGGTGCTAGGGAAAGAATCTTGAAGGTCTCTTCCAGCTAAAAATATTCTGTGATTCAGAAAAAATGATACTGGAGGATTAAGGAGTGGATCAACTTAAAAGAAAAAAGTCAATGACACAGTTACTTGAGCAAGTCAAGGAAAGTCCTTTAAAGCCAGTTGGAATTCTCCACCTTGGCATAGAGTCACAACACTTTGCTTCCAAAGCTTGGCTTGGTATTCTAATATGTCATCAGCTCACTCCGAATCAGAGGGAATGTGAAGGTTCCTCCCAGGGAGGCTGCATTGCCCATTTCAGTATTATTTCTTACATAAAGTAACAAGGGAAAAAATGTAGTTATCATAGAACGTTTGACGGCAACAAGAGCTGGCAATATGAAAGGAGAGACTTTGGAGCCTTTTCTAGTCTGAATGATTCTATGCCTGGATATGTTCCTGTGCCACTTGGTCTAGGTGATCCTGATGTTGCAGGGGGATTGGACTAGATGATCTTTTGAGGTTCCTTCCAATCCCCAATGATTCTATGATTATTGATTACAGTAATATTTATCTGATTAGCATAGTCATTTAGTGATGCAGACTTGATGCCATACTTAAATACAGATGGAGTCACATAAGCAGCAGTCTTATAATAATGCAGCAGTCTTACACAGTAATTATCTATAATTTTATTGTAAGAATAAGTTTTATATAATAATTACATGTATTAATTATTCTTTCGATCTGCTAAGATGTTGTTCAATCACTATTGTTTCTTATTTACAATGATCTTTGTTAACCATTTGAGCAGCAATGACACTTTGTGGGAGAAAGGCCTCACTGTGACAAAATATTCTTTTAGGACTCCTCTCTTTAAAGAAAATCTGTTCAAATGGCTTCTTCATTAACATTGTCCTTGGTAGGTGCTATATATAGCATTGTAGTTCTTCAGTTGGAAGCACATAAGAATGCACTTTAGTCAAGTAAACAAAAAACCACCCTCACCTTGACTTTTCTGCTGTCATGGTACTTCAGTCATAAATCTAAATTTCATTCAAATTAAATGGATTTCAATTAGAGCACTTGGAGAGGTAAATGATGCTGTTGTACAACAGAATATCCATTACACTAAAAAAACCTGTAGGTTACCTACTTTGTACCAGAGTGTGGAATGGCTGCCAAAGCTGTATAAAGAATTTGGTGTTTTGCACTTCAGCTCAGTTCTGCAATCCAGAATGTGTGAGCTTTGTTTAAGGAAGCTGAAAGATGTTTCATCTAGAAACAAATACAGTTGTCAGGTCCCTTGTCCCCAAAGTAGACTTCCAGCTTCTTAGTTACAGTGATAATCTGGGACAGAAATAGTAGCAAATAAGGTTGAAAATTTTATAGACTCAATTTTATCTGTCAGGCCTCATGCAGAGATGTAATTCCACATTACAGAATCAGCAGATCACTGAATTGTTGAGGCTGGAAAAGCCCTCTGAGCTCATCAAGCCCAGTCCTTGACCTAATATCACCACACCAGGCAGCCCACAGCACTAAGAACCACAGCCAGTCTGTCCTTAAACACCTCCAGGGATGGGGTCTCCATCACTGCCCTGGACAGTCCATTCCAGGCTCTGATCACCCTTTCCATGAGGAAGGGCTTCCTAACACACAACCTAACCCTCCCCTGCAACAGCTTCAGGGTTTGCCCTCTCATCCTGGTGCTGGTGTCCTGGGAGAAGAGCCTGACCCCCACTTGACTACAACTACCCTTCAGGTAGTTGTAGAGAGGGAGAAGGTCCCTTCTGGTTTTCCCCTTCTCCAGGCTAAACATCCCCAGCTCCTTCAGCCTCTCCTCATCAGACTTCTCCTGCAGTCTTTGCACCAGCCTCGTTGCTCTCCTGCGCTCTCATTAGGTTCAACACACTAAGTTACTTTGTTTTTATGAAGTCTTTAAAATCTTTACATGACAAAATCCCCACTTCTTGTTTATTAGTGTGGTCTGTGCTGACACCATATTTCCTCTATCCTAGTTTAACAGGTTGAAATTATTTAAATAATAAATCACGTAATAATGTCGTCTTGCTCTCACTTCTGTTTGGCAAATCTAGAAGCTAATAGATGGAGTCCGAATTTGACAGTTCCCTAAGCTTTGGGCATAGAGACACTTTCTATCATACTTTTCCCAACAGGATCAATTACCAATGACACTTCTGCTGTTAGAAAAACATAAAAAGCCATCTCAACCACCAGCAACATTTTAGCAGAGAAATCTAGCTTATTGCTTGCCCCTGTCATCCTTCCTTTACATTTAATGAAAGAACATATCCATCAGGAGAGGAAAGAACATGGTGTTTAGCACTAATAGGCAATGATACCTTCATATGTCAGACACTCTGGCCACCTTAATCTTTTCCAATACTGGTGACAACTGTTCAAAATTTATCACAGCAAGTGTTTGATAGTGATAAAAATGGTAAAAGATTTAAAATGTCATTTTCCTTGTTGGTTAAGTGCAACCGTTGTCTGATAGAAAATGGGGTTTTTTTCTATGATTTATCATAGAACCACAGAATCATCATGGATGGAAAGGATCCAAGTCCTGATCAAAGCAGTCTTAACTCGTATAGAGGAGCCTTGATCAGCACCTTTACTTTGGCAGCAGGGTTTTGGCCCCTTTTATGCTCTTTCTTCGGTTGTTCTAAAACAATAGCATTGTGGCAAAACCACCACTAAAGCACAAATTGCTAAAGACTTTCTGCATGTTTTTCTCTTACTCTAATGTAGTTTTATTGTGGGTCCTACAGATGAAGCCATATTTTTCAGATGTATTACCCATGCCAGACTGTTTGTAACTTCTGAAGCTGGGCATCATCGTTCAAACCAGTTGCTATCACAATATATGATCATTTATATTAAGTACCACTACCATGACTCAGACTCACCTTAAGTATAAAGCACATTAACAAGCTGTTGTCCATTTTTGGTTTTGGGGGTGGGGTTTCAGGGTTTTTTGCTTGGTCTACTATTAAAATAAAAACATGTGTTTACAACTTGTCCCTGGTTGTATTCACAGAAGTAATGAGGCTGGAGAAGCCCTCTGAGCTCATCCAGCCCAGCCCATGACCTAACATCTCTGCATTGGCCAGACTAGGACACCAAGTGCCACAGCCAGTCTGTCCTTAAGCCCATTAAGAGATGGTGACTTCACCACCTTCTAGGCAGCCTGTTCCAGTGCCCAACCACTCTGAGGAAAGTACTTCTTCCTAAGATCCAATCTAAACCTTCACTGACACAACTTGAGGCCATTTCCCCTCATCCTACCACTGCACCAGCCTCCCTTTGCTTTCCTTTTCCTTGAAAAGTGGTCTAAATATTTTCTGTAACAAGCACAAGTAATTGCTGAGAAGGTGTAATGGATCTGTGCTGCACCTTTTTCTCCACTTTCTTTCTCTATAGCAAACTGTCACTATAACTTCCTAACTGAGCACTTTCAATTGCCTTTAATGGAGCCAAACACTTTACTTCTTGCACTCAATAAACATCTAAGTACAAGAACAAAGTCTAACAAGGAAATAATTGGTCACCATATTGCAATAGGACATATGAAAATGCAATTTGTATGAAAGGAGACGTTTGCTTCTTACCTTGACTCTTCAGTAGGAAGGAAATTTACACAGAAGTTCAGTCATTCACTAGAATCATTCAGATGTCCAACACAGTTGATCACTTAGATAATTCTTTCTTCCAGTAAGACCATTTTTGGAACATATTCGCAAAACCTATAGAACAAAATAGAATAAAATTAAAACAGATACAGAATATAGAACAAAATATTTCAAAACCTATTAGGATTCAAAAATCTATGTATCATGTGAGAAACAGCCAACACATCTGGGGCTGTTTAGCCTGGAGAAAAGACGACTCGGGGGAGACCTTATTGCTTCTACAAGTACCTGAAAGGAGGTTGTGCAGAGATGGAAGTTGGTCTGTTCTCACTTGTGGCCAATGATAGGATGAAGGGAAATGCCCTTAAGCTGCACCAGGGGAGGTTCATGTTGGATGTCAGGAGGAATTTCTTTCCTGAAAGGGTTGTCAGGCATTGGAATAGTCTGCACAGGGAGGAAGTTCCTGGGCAGAGGTTCTTAAATACCTCATTCCTGGAGGTGTTTAAGAGAAAGGTAGATGGTGTGCTGGGGGACAGGGTTTAGTGGTGCTGATAGGTCTCAGAAAAGGTTGGACAGGATGATCCTGAAGATCTCTTCCAGTTGAAACTGTTCTATGGTTCTATTAACATCCTTCAAGACAGTCTTTCTCTGAAGCATGGAATATTTTATCATCTACCATTCTCCAGGACAAAACACTTTCCTGCTAGGACTCAAGGAAGAAACTTCCTCAAATCAAGGGTTCATAATCTTCATAGATTTATAACTGGCTTTTTGAATCAATTATTTATTGCAAAATTGAGACATTTGCTCCAGACTTGTTTAAAACCACTTTTCCTATCTGGGCAGTGTTAAAGAAGTTAGTCAGAGCTCAGATATGTTTGCTTTTGGGAGATTCAAACCCATCTCTCTCAAGAGAGTATGCTGAATGACAGGCTGCTATGAGGCTTTGCTTTCACACAGTTTTTCTTCTTATATAAACATTTCTGCCTCTTGGGAGCAGTTGGGACCTGTCTGCTTGCAGACATTATATAATTTATTTTGGATTTATTATTGAAGCAACATTAAGAACATTTAGTCATAATGTACAATATGCATATTGCTAGGCACAGCAGCAAGTGTCCATCTTCCTAAAAGCATCCAAGTCTGCAGATGAGTCTACAAGAGCATCATCCCTCTCAAATTCTGGAGGGCTCTGTTCATGCAAAATGCATTCAAATTATTAAAAAGAGGTCACTGAGTAGGAACAGAGGCCATCAAATAAGAAGAGACAAGAAATTTGCCATCAAACATTTCAAAGACAAGAAAGTCATGCAATCACAGAATCATCAAGGCTGGAAAAACCTTTCAAGATCATCAAGCCGAACAATCCACCCTACAATCCCCAACCACTAACACAGCTTCTGAAACACCCTGGCTGCCCCTTTGTTGAACCCCTCCAAGGGTGGTGCCTCCACCCCCGGGCAGCCTGTTTCAAGGCCTCCCCAGTCTTTCAGGGAAGAAACTATTCCTAATATCTAATCTGAACTCCCCTGGCACCTGGCATGATTAAGCTACTACCATAATAAAAATGACTTAGTTAAACCTCTGCACCCACCACAGAACTCAGGTTTCTGACAGTGTTGAAAAGCTTCCAAAATTTACAAAAAATCATTAAGAGAGTTGATAGAAATTGCTTCTTTTGAAGGGTGTAAATGTCTTTATTTGGTAAAAGCTTGAGAATTAAAAGCACCATGGTCCCACTTTGTAAGAACTAGGGGAAACTAAAAAGATTAAAGCCCTTGGAGAGCAGCTCTAACAGCTGTTAATACTTTGTTTTATCAAAGTTTTGTCAGCCAAAACTGGTTGTTCGTGCATAAACAAAGAGTTGCTTTATTGTTGCCAATGCATTCCAACTCTTACAGTAAATCCTAAGTTATAAACTTATTTTTTGTTTCCTTTTTGTTGGTAAGGATCACAGAATCACAGAACAGTAGGGGTTGGAAAGGACCTCAAAAGATTATCCAGTCCAATCCCCCTGCCACAGCAGGATCCCCTAGTTCAAGTCACAAATGAATATGGCCAGGCAGGTTTTAAATATCTCCAGAGAAAGACTCCACAACCTTTCTGGGTAGCCAATTTCAGTGCTCCATCATCCTCACTGCAAAGAAGTTTCTTCTTATATTTATGTGGAACCTTCTGTGTTTCATCTTACATAGGAAAGATGTTGTGCTGTAAAACAGTGGACAGTAGAGTGAAAGTCAACATAAAAAGCTTAACCAAGACATCTCTCTCAGACAAGGACTTTAGTTCCTGCTCCATAGAACAAAGAACATTAAATAGTAGTTTAATTTATCATTTAATTATTTCATCTTTAACAGCCTACTGTATTCTTGGTGGCGCTTCCTTTGTTGTGCTTTTAATTAGCCAATTAAGTGTGGGTGGGAAATTTGGAGAAATACTAGATGACCTGTGAAACTGATGGACTGTTGAAAACAAACAGACATTCTCCACCTCAGAGTCATGCTCACCCTGAAATTAAATACACAAACTTAAGTTATCTACGCTTCTCCTCCAACTTCAACCACATATTAGATACCTCTGCATTCTCTTTATAACTACCTTTGCAAAATCATTGTGATTGCCATCAACTTTGTGGTATCAGTTTTAGGCCCAAAAGTTAGTTTGTATTTTATTGTGAACACAAAGGAAATGCAATCAATTTCTCCACGTATCTAGGATTGTGTAACCATGAAGTTACAACAAATCATTCTGATTTCACTGTTAGATGGTTTAAGTGTTACTGAGTTTTATTCCTGTTCTATATTTCTATCCCTATTTCTTATGGTCTCAAGCACACCCCCAAACATGCTGCACACTTTTTAATAATTCTAAATGTCTTCATTTAGAAGAGAGAGAACACAAGTAAATTTGAACTGTTTGAGAGAGTCCAGCATAGAGCTACAAAGATGATGAAGGGAGTGGAACATCTCCCTGATGAGGAAAAGCTGAGGGAGCTGGGTCTCTTTAGCTTGGAGGAGACTGAGGGGTGACCCCATTAATTTCTATAAAAATAGAAAGGGCAGGTGTCAGGAGGATGGAGCCAGGCTTTGCTCAGTGACATCTAATGATAGGACAAAGTGCAATAGGTGTCAGCTGGAATATAGGAGATTTCACATAAATATGAGAAGGAACTTCTTCCCAGCGAGGGTCACAGAGCACTGGAAGGGTCTGTCCAGGGGGACTGTGGAATCTCCTTCTCTGGAGTCATTTAAAACCCTCCTGGACATGTTTCTGTGGAACTTGATCTAGGGGAATCTGCTGTGGTAGAAGATGATCTTTCTAGGTCCCTTCCAGTGCCTAACATTCGGTGATTCTGTATGAAATGAAGTTATTATTCATTAAAATAATATCAAATAGCTACATTTTATTAACACTATTAACAGGGGTATTGGAGGAGGAAGAACAGGAGATGGCAGAGAAGGGTTTGATGAAAATTTTTGTTCAAATCTGAGGGAAATATTCTAGGATTCTGATAAGACATTTCATTTCAGCTATATAAAAATGGAAATTGTTATAATTGATGAAGCTACTTGACTTTACACTCATGCCTTCAAAGGATTTGTAAAACCAAAGTCAGCATAGCAGAAGGAATTATGAAAAGCAGGTTTAGGCATCAAATCCCAAAGCATCAGATCTGTTATCTGCTTATTTTCATTGTCCATGTGCTCAGGGTTTTTATGACTCTCTTGGTATCATCACCTTCAACTTTACATGAAACATTCTGAAAGAATCAGGAAATTCAAAGAGAGGTCATCCAGTTAACATTGGTATTTCATTGCCACCAGATCTATATCCTCTTGCCACCAAAGATAAATTAAGAAAAAAAACATAGCTAGCAGAGCAAGTTCTTGAGCCAAGCTGAGACTTCCTGCCTAACACACTGCAGAACTGTACTTTTAGCCATTTAAGTTCACTATGAATACACTATGACTACAATCACAGAATGTTAGGGGTTAGAAGGAACGTCTAGAGATCATCTAGTCCAACCTCCTTCCCCTTCCAATTGACACCCACCCTTCAGATACCTGTAGAAATTTAAAAAACCCCTCTCAAAATTCATATTTCTTCCAAAAAATACTGTCTATTGTGATTTCTGAACTAAGAGTTCAGAAATGCATGCTCACAGATATAAATGCCATGGTCAACCTCTAATTTAGTTAATGAGCAGCTTTATCAACTTCAGTAAATCATGAATTCAACTCCATAGTGCTAATTCTGTACAAACCCCATTGGATTATATAATACTAAGCTTAACATTACAAAGTACAGTCATTAGTTTTAATGCCTCAAATCAAAAAGAAATTACAACTAGGAATGGCACTTCAGCTTTATTCCTTTATATTTTTTAATAAAGAGCAAACTTCTTATTGTGAGATTCAAGATGGTATAAACAAGATTTTAAGCTCAATATACCATATGCTATAACTTCCAATTAGGTTCTTGTTGACATTTTCTCCATGCAGGGATATTATCCCCTCAAATTCGTTACACTCCTGTTCACACGTGCTGTGTTAATTGGCATGTGACACTTGAAAAATCTGTTCCCAGGCAATACTCAGAGAGAGCTGTGTTTCATATAAGCAAATGTATTCAGCAGGCCTGACATTTAAAAGAATTTAGCAATATTACTCCCATCATTTCTATTTTTAAACTCCAGTTAGTTTGAATTGGTGTCATCTTTTTCTGAAGCCAGGATTGTTTCCAGATAATTGTGATATGTCACGCTTGAGGATTTATTGTCTACGAGTGTGTTTTGTTTACACAACGCAATTTTACTGGGTTCTTTGCAATTATTACATGCAATAGGACCAAATAATCCAACCTACCTTATTCCATTTAGCATTGCTCACTGACATCGTAAAGTAGAGGAGGACAGGATCAGATGCATAAGCTCTGTTCCACAGAACCATTGAGACTTCATATATTTCAAAAATGACATCTCTATTACAGCACTAGGAGTGCAGACGGCAGAAAATGAGCGGGATATATCTGAAGATCCTAGAATGAAAACAATAATAGCTCTGTCATCAGCAAAGACAGAAAGAGCTTTGTCATCAGCTCCCTCTAGAGAAAGATGAAGAGTTCAGAGTGCATCTCATCTAAACATGGCAACAAAATGAGGCTTCCAGGTTGGATCATAATCAGGTTAGAATGCTTGTGGAGATAAAGCACATTGATAGACATCTCTGAAGAGTGGCTCGGGGCTTGGGTGGGTTGAATCACCTTGTTAGGCAACCCCATTCCTCCTTTTTAATGCCAAGTGTTAGCATTTAATATGAGGTTTTTTCATTCTCATCACTGCTGATTTAGGAATCATTTAGCATGTTTTTATTGGTCTAAAAGAAATAACAGCACACTCGGGATCACAGAGTGTGTTGGGTTGGAAGAAACCTCCAAAGGCCATCTAGTCCAACCCCATACAACGAGCAGGGACATCACTCACCAGACCAGATTGCCCAGAGCCCCATCCAGTCTGACCTTGAATGGCTCCAGGATTGGGGCCTCCACTACCTCTGAAGGCAACAAAGATGATAAAAGAGGTGGAGCACCTCCCTTATGAGGAGAGGTTGAGGGAGCTGGGTCTCTTTAGATTGGAGAAGAGACTGAGGGGTGACCTCAATGTCTACAAATATTTGAGGGGTGGGTGTCAGGAGGATGGCACTGGGCTGTTCTCGGTGTCATGTAGTGATAGGACGAGGGGCAATGGTTGTAAGCTGGAACATAGGAGGTTCCACATCAACCTGAGAAGGAACTTCTTCACAGTGAGGGTGACGGAGCCCTGGAACAGGCTGCCCAGGGGGGTTGTGGAGTCTCCCTCACTGGAGATATTCAAGACCCGACTGGACAGGTTCCTGTGTGACTTGGTTTAGGTGATCCTGCTGTTGCAGGTGGATTGGACTAGATGATCTTTTGAGGTCCCTTCCGATCCGTAATGATTCTATGATTCTATGAAATCTAAGAAAAACACCCCCCAAACCAATATTAAAGGATAGAGATGTCTAATTACCAACAAAAGAATTTCTTTCACAAAATATCTATTTAATATTTTACTTCTTGAGACTCATCCTGAATGGAATGCAGCACAATGACTTCAAATAAAGTGGTAATTAAGATTCACAGCTCAGTTGAAAAGAGTGTAAAAAAATATTCAACTCTTTAGAAATTTTTGCATAATAAATTTAGAGTTTCCACCTTACTCATTCCCTCCTAAGGTAAGTTCTGTCTTTCTTATCAAGCTAATAGCATCATATCAGAATTATTATATAGTTTTATACACACAGACACATGTTGAGTTGTGTATCTACGTAATAGCATAATCTTTCCCATTACATGGTTTCCTGGTCTGTAGCTACTACTACTTAACTTTTTATTCAACAACTCTAATGAAAACAATCAAACCAAGCACAGAACAATTGCTTTCAGGAACACAGCATTTGCAACATGTTGAAAGTTTATTTTCAATTCTATTAGTTTGTCAACTACTACCTCTCCCCACAAACGTTTGTCTCAGAGCAAGATGATAAGGCATTTTAAATTAGGAGTTGGCTCTCACAGTAAACAAAAGACAGGAAAATGTCAGTGGCTTGAAACCTGTGCCCAGAGCAACCACCTTCTGCACAGAGTGAGCCAAGTAATCCTCTTTATTTCAATTATATTGCAAAAGATAAACTGGCAATGAGTAAACAGACTATGCAGCCAGTGCCACAGAATGAATTAGTAGCAGATCCGCTGAGCTAAGTTTGAGATCCTTGGCAAAGGAGTCTCAGGATGTTTCTTCTACACATTAAGGAAGGTACTGTAATTGTGTCACTAATGGGGTGCAGTTGGTTCCACTACTAAAGTCTTCTAGACTATCTAAAGTATTTTTAGGCAGTACTTTTTATAAATAGAATCAATGACTTTGCACCTTGGCAAAGTCATCTTGCTTTCATATTTCCACTTTATCAATAACAGTACTCAATTAGAAAAGTCATAGGAGTGAGTTGTACTCTTAGTTTTATAAAACAGCTGGTAGCTCTTGTGATTCATTCAGACCCACATTCCCTGTGACAGTAGATGGGGACAATGAAGAGAAGAGGACCAAGTGAGTTAAGGAGAATTTACTGAAATGATAAATATATAGATACCAGTATGATATCAGCATTGTATGAAATATCCCAGTCTACTTCATTGGCTGGCCTGGCTATGGAAATTAATCTTTAGCTGAACAAACCCAGCATAAAACATTATACATTGATTAATCAATATTTCATGATTTCTCAAATAGTGTGCAGAATGTTAAAGAGCAACAATTCTGAATTTGAAAGTCCTTAAGTTATTTTTCCATTCAGAATTAACTTTTTATGGTTTTCCATCTACAAGTTGAGACATTTTGGAACATGGAATAGAAAGGCATCTTGACTCAGAGGAAGCACTAAAAAAAAATCGTTGTGCTTTTTTAAATGAAAAACCCCTAGGTATGCTGTTTCATTGTCTTGCTTTATAACTTAGACTAGATTTTTTAAAATTCTTAAAATATACTATCATACAATCATTTATGTTACAAAAGACCTTTAAGGTTATGAAGTCCAACCACTAACTTGGTAGTGCCTCGTCTATCACTAAACTGCAGTACCAAGTGCTATATCTACATCCATTTACATAGCTCCAGGGATGGTGGCGACTCCACTTCCCTAGACCACCTGATCCGATGCTTTACAACCCTTTCGGTGAAGAAATTTTTCTTGATGTCCAATATAAACTTCCCCTTCACATCTTGAGGCCATTTCCTCTTGTCCTATTGCTTGTCATTCATGAGAAAAGACTGACCCCCATGCAGTTAATCCCTCCTTTCAGGGAGCTGAGAAGAACTAAGGTCACATCTGAGCCTCCTGCTCACTATGGAGGCACTGGTCTTTAATGATGCTTTCAAATGATCATTCAATGATTGTGAGTCTGTAAGAAGGCTATTCATGAATAATTGAAATGGTAAAATCAGTACCTGCATAGACATTGCAGGTGTTTCACTACAGCGTGGATCTTAAAGTTACATAGCTACCAGCCTTAACACTCACTTCCTGAATAACAACAAATTAATGTGTGTATTCTCATCTGAAGACAAAGAGGGTCCCCAACAGTCACGACATATGCACCAATATGGTTAAATGCTGAGCTCATTTATTTGCTTAACTGCCTTATTTATACACCCTTATGCCCTGTTCACATGACACCACGCGTAAGCTTATTGGATACGCGGCCTTCATCACATGCAGCTGTCTTCTAGCTGATTGGCTATCAACAGGCTGCCTGATTGGATCTGGCCCCCTTTGCGGCTCCCACATCCTGTTTAACATTCTTTCTGTGTTACATCATCACTGCTCTTGCTTATCGCCATCAAGGTCACTCCCAGAACAGCTGCTTTAGTTCAGTGCAGGGTTGTCCAAACCTCCCAGTGGCCTAAGTCTGTTAAGAAATCCTCTACACTCATCTGCTTCTCAGCAACAGTGCACAAGCAACACTTCTCATTTCTTCCAGGCACTCTTATCAAGGAATGATGCATGACTAAGCATTGAAGCCAATTATCTGAGTTGTTCTGCCTCTTTTGGCACTGGTAAAAACAGTTATTCCTTAAATCTCATTGCTTGAGAAAATTGAATTTCTCCACAGACAGGAGAAAGAAATTGTATGTTGGTGTTCAGAACTGAAAACTTGGAGGCACTAACAAATGTAAAGGAAAGGTTGTGTAAGGAAAAACTGAAATCTTTTTGTAGGAAAGGGGAGCTGTGAGGATGATGATCGACCAAGGCATGGTGATCGACCATGTGTGGCAACCAGAGTCTTGAGTTTGGGTGCAAACCATGAGGTCACATAGCTAGTAAAGCAATGTGTCATGGTACAATGACTTATGGGAATGCTGACATTTGCTTGAGGGGCTATTGTTACTAAAATACTATTTAAGAAGCATTAAACTACTTTTAGACAGTCTAGTCCTAAGGATCCTTTAGTCATCAGTGACAAACTATCGGTACAAATATGCACAGACTCAAATATACACTGAATTTCACAAATAAAATTGAAAGAATTGTCAGTGATTTATTAGTTGCTTCTAATAGAAGTTAAAAACTGACTTTTGGCTACTTGGGAAAACAAAATTGTAAGAGAAGGCAAATATTTTATTTGTCATGTAAATCATGTTTAAGAGCATCAGAGGCCAGGAACACAGACTGATACTTTCAGCCTGGTACTTAACTTCATTCCATCACCCAAACAAGTAGTCTTAACAAATCAACCACCCTGAACTGTCATCCCTGGACTTGTTTAAACTGTAGATGTGGTGCTCAAGGACCCAGTTTAAAAGTTGACTTAGGTTAATAGTTGTACTCTACCACCTTAAAGGTGTTTTCAAACCTAAACAATGCTATGCTTCTGTCATCTCTCTCTCAAATACTATTCTCTTTTTAATACCAACTCATCCTTCTTGGAATATCTCTTACAAGATAACAAGGAATATAATTAAATCTTTTTATGGTGAATTCACAAGACATTTTTTACAGGTTCATGCACAGTCACATCTTTTGCATTTGTTCATAAAGAAAAAGATATCCTGCTTATTAATCTAATTTGCAAAAGGGAATCTCTCATGCATAAACAAGTTTACATTTTATTGTAAACTTATTGTCTCACTGCCGTAGAACATGACTGTTTAATGACTCAGGTACATAGACTAGTAAGTCAATCTACATCAGAGAAGACTTGGTTGACATAGTACTGTTGTCTATGTTTACTATTTTACCATATCTCAGAACTTTACGTATTGGAAGGGACCTCAAAAGATCATCTAGTCCAGTCCCCCTGACACAGCAGGACCACCTAGACCAAGTCGCACACGAACACATCCAGGAGGGTTTTAAATGTCTCCAGAGAAGGAGGCTCCACAACCACCCTGGGCAGCCTGTTCCAGTGCTCAGTCACGCTCACTGGGAAGAAATTTGTCATATTTATATAAGAGTGACCACTCTGTCACTCTTCAGTCACTACCACATGATCACACCTTATTGGACATTGTATAATATACAATGATAATATGAGATAGTGAAAAGGTTTTGTAAGAATTAAATGTATTTAGTAACATTGACTGAATCTGTGCATTTTGAATGATCTGTCATCCATGTAAATCTACACTGAGCCATTTTTGATGTATCACCCCAAATGTATTTAAATTTGCCAGTATGTTTCAAGAAAACTCAGGAAATTCATTGATACTGAAAAAAATTGCAGTAAAGTCAGTGAATTCAAGAAGCAGAGAAAACAATAGTTTCCTTTATCTGCATTTTAGGCCAAAAGACACCAACGGGATACCTGCTTCATGTCAAACCACTGAAATGGAAGAGATTTGCAGTCCCTGACATTGATAAGGTAAGAGTTACTACCCTGATGCTGATTCTTTCAGGGTAATCCATTTTTTCTAACTGCTTTTCTTCAGAAAATAGAGAATAGTTCTCAGAAATGGGAATTTTGTAACAGCACAAGTTGTAATGCAGTGCAAGTATTGATATGTCATTTCACAGTGATTTCCAGTGCTGCTTTTTCTTTAGAGATACAAAAATTTCTTTAATAGAGATTTTAGGTGAAAATCTCCCTTTAGAACAATTCTTCAAGTTCCAAAGTGTCTTTGTCATTTATTTAAACACACAGTCTAAACTGCTGTGTATCTCTCAGTTGAACATATTTTTATTTCAGGTCCACAGCAGCTTTTTTATTTAAAAGAAACTTAGTTAACATTTGTCTCACATTTGTAATGAAATTTGATTCATGCTGAAAAGATCTTAGGTGAGGAACAACAACAAAACTGAAGTTACGAGTCATTGTCTCCTTTTCCCATGCGGTTTATCACTGAAGGAAGAGTTAGTATCCTATGTATGCATCAAGCCTCACTGAAAAATTGTGGTCATACTCTTTTGGATAAGTCAGATATGTTTAGTACATAGCTGATAGTATTTGAAATTATCAACACTTGTAGTTCATACTGAAATGGTGAAGCTCTGTCTGTTACCACTATCACAGTCTGAGCACAGACAACTGGAACTTAGTGTCAAGAGTAATAGCTTGCATTTTATTTAGCAGCATTCTCTCTCTCCTCCTTTTCCATTTATATTCTGTCTGTAGGAAATTTTATTCAAGAACTAGACAATACATGCCAAAATCCAAAGTCCTTATTGAATTACTGTCTGTTTAAGCTGCATCTAGGCCAAAACCCCCTCTTCTTTTAGGATTAAGGCTCGGAATGGATTGTTAGTAATTTCTAGCAGCATCATTGAGCACTGAAATCAGATCATACCTTTCCTCAAGGCACAATGTCCAGTAAGGTGTGATCATGTGGTAGTGACTGAAGAGTGACAGAGTGGTCCTTTGTAGGGAAGGGTGGCTGCAAGTGATAAAAGACTAAAATTAATTTAGACTTGACACAACATTGTTTTTCTGAAAAGTAAGGGGTATATTTTCTCTTGTAAGAAACTTGCTGTACTTCTTTCAGATTACAATACAAAATAAAATACTTCTAGTAATTAGGAGAGATAAGATCTCAAATTTTTGATAACAGTCCAGGAAAGTCTACGACTCAAATATTAAAATAAACATACTTGTTATAAAGCTGGTATTTCTAATACTTTACTTAGGCATTGGTCAAGTAATCGAGCAATCTTTAACCACAAAAGTATGTCTCAACTTTGAGAGCAAATTTAAAATTGTAGATACTCATGACCACAGCTTTGTTGTCACTTATTCTTGAAAGCTCCTGAGAAAGACATTTTCCTTTTTCTAGTGTTAAACTGCCTCACAGCAAATATTTGTATCTTGATAGTGAATAACTTCAGTCTTTGTGACATTGGATAGCCTGTAGTCTAGTTAATATTTACAGTTTTCCAGTGTATGCAGGAGAGATGCAAAGTTCCCTTTAAACAACATCTCACTAGCTGTAACTAAGTCAGAATTTTATTAGTTTAACTAAATTAAACATAGTTCAGATCAAAGTTCAGCTTTTTTCTAGTGTCAAGTTTCTAAAGAGATTTGAGTCCTTATCTGTCTTCTTGCTTATGACAGCATCCTCTCTCTCAAAAACCATACAGACTGTAGTTGAACACACACAAACTTCATGTCTTTCCAAATGCTACAGTGAAAGTAAATTAATTCCTTCAGGAGGAACTTTGGGGTGTCATCAAGGTGTGCATATTCTAAGAATGAGGTCCATATTGCACATGTATCTACATTCTTGAACAAAATGTAAATCATTACTTTAACACATTAATTCTAATTAGTAATTAAAAGCCATTAAAACACCTCCAGGTATCATCATTTACTAGTGGACACACTGTGTCCCTCAGTGGTGGTGGGTTGTAGCCAACACATTTCCAGGCATGTACACCCTAGCAGACATTGCACTACAAATGTATTTAATATAACATCATATCCTGCCTGATCAGAGGGAAAGGGAGGGACTCTGGTTGGTGAATTCACTTGGATAGAACTACAAAAATCATAGAATGGCCTGGACTGGAAAGGACCACTTAGTCCAACCCCGCTAAAGGGATCAGGGACATCCTCAATTAGATCAGGTTGCCCTAGGTCATAGGCTAGACTTTATGATCTTACAGGTCTTTTCCAGCCTCAATAATTCTGTGATTCTGTACTCAGAGCCTTGTCCAGTCTTCCCTTGTATATCTCTAGGGATGGGACCTGAACTGCCTCCCTGGGCAACCTGTTCCAGTGTTCAACCACCTCCTGTTAAAGAACATCTTAACATCCCCTGCCACTCTGCCCTTCTCTACTGTGAAACCATTTCTCCTTGGACTATCACTCCATGCCTTTGTAAGCAGTCCCTCTGCAGCCTTCTTGTAGCCCCCTTCAGGGGCTGGAAGGTCCCCCTAGATCCTTTTACTCTCCAGGCTAAAAAAACCCCAATTCCCTCATACCATAGGTCCACATAGGAGTCAAGGTCACTAAATGTACTAGATGCTGTCCTCAAAGAGTGGAGAAGAGAGAAGTTGGAGTCCTCTCTATCCTCTGCCATAAGGGACAAGGGATTTTTTTCATCCCTCATGAGATGAGGGAAGGTGGCCCTTATTTTGGCCATGATGTGGAGGAAAAAACATCTATCCTTGACAAAACAGCAGTGAGGCAAGGTCATTTTTCCTCCAATCCATTAATTTCTTGCTCTGCTTTCACCACAGGGCAGTTCAGCTTCCAAAGCTGTAGACTGCTGCTACACCTCTGCTCATTACATTTGAGCCATTCCACCTGTTGCTAGCCAGTCTGACACAAAGTAGTATTTCTTTTTCTCTGAGGCCCAAGATGAGAAGATATGTTCAGAATATTGATACCAATCCCTTATGGCTTTATTATTTGGAAGTTTATCATGAAGCTTGCAAAAATGACATTCTGCTGCACTGAGTACTGCTTGTAAAATGTCAAGGATCTATGAAAAGGATGGAATCTGAATTAATCTGAATTTCCATAAGAAGTAGCAGATTCTTTCCCATATAATTCTCAAAGTTTGCAGTCCTTACTATTTAGATTGGGAACTGTCCTTTAAGTTGCTATCACCAACAAGCAAGGTCCATCCACATTTGAAGTGACAGTTTAACATCCACTTTGATATTCAAGTTAGACTTTCTGTAATAAAACAAAGCTTTTAATCCAGTGGGAAGCAAAGGAAGTTTTAAATATCATGTAAACAGTCTTTTCTGGGAATTCTGAATATTATCCAGAGTAACCACAAATGAAAGCCTCTACATTTAAATAATTCAGCATAGATTTGAAAGAGGAGTTAACAGAGAAAAGCTTCTATTACTGACATTTAAAAAACACCAACTTCTCTCCCTAGAATGAATCATTCACTGACAGTGGACTGAGTGAAAAGCAGAAAAAACCCCACAAGATGTTTTATTTGTTTTAGGGGTTTTTCAGATCTGTTATACGTATTAATTATACATTAGAGACACAGATCTGAACCAACGGGTATGAATGTTTAAAAAGTTGCAAGTAATTGAGAAAGCAAGCAGTCCTTTAGGACTTAATATTTCTGAAAAAGCCTGTTTCTCATTTGATTTTTGGAAAGCTGAATTTGTAGACTTGTAGGAATAGTCTTTAAAATGCAGGTTTGTGACTTCTGTTCAGAGTTGACTGACAAAAAATATTAATTAAATAATCTAATCTTACCAACTGAATTATTTTAATTTTAGGTTCAAACATGCTTTGGAGAATTTATTTGAAATCATGTTGAAAAATAAAATCTCAATATCAAGTATTTGTTGACACATTTGTGTCCTAACCACTCCACTACAGGTCAAAAAGATGACTGAGATGCTTTTATGTTAAAATTTCCTCCCCAAAGTAACGTACAAACTCCTTTTCTCCCTACTTATCACAGAATCTTGACAAGAGCTGAGTGGAGAGGGATACTGACTTGATCTCTGCTGATGATGCCTTTGTTGAAGCAGCCCAACACTCTGTTGGCTTTCTTTGACACTGCAGCACACACTTCATATTCAGTTAGTTGTTCACTTGAATCTCCCAGTCCTCTTCCAAAGTATTGTTCTCCAGCCAGGTAGATCCCAGTCTGGGTCACACTCCTGCATTTTATTTTCCCAGGTGCTTACACCTGGTCTTGGTAAGCTTCATAAAGGCTTCTAGCTCATAACTCAAGCCTATCCAGTTCTTCCTTCAGAGCAGCTCTCCCCTCTTCAGTGTCCACTTCCATTCTATAACATCAAACTGCCTGGGGTTTAGGTTGGAAGGGAGCTCAGATCACCTACTTCCAACTCCACTGCCATGGGCAGGAATACCTCTCACTAGACCAAGTTGCTCAGAGCCCTCATCTTGAACACCTCCAGCGTGAGGACATCAACAACCTCCCTGGGTGACCTATTCAATGACAGACATATGGACATCTGAGTGAGGAATCAATCTACCTAATAAAGAAATGCAGAAATTACTTAAATGGAAAGAGTGTCTGCCTGCCAGTTCAATCTACTTCAAAGGTCCAGTTCCTGCAATCTTTCTGTGCATCAGCACCTTCTGCACAACACTGAGCTGAAGTTAATCAAGCTGCATACAAAAAACCTTGCTTAGCTCAGTAGAGTCAATGCTGATTTAAAGTAAAGAAAATACTACATGCAAGGACAACTTATTAATCTTAAACAAAAACATGAATTAAATGTCAATTAAGTGCATTAAATCAAATCATGTTTCTTGACAATGAATTGAAAGAAAAATACTCTGAAAAACTAATGAAACTACCTGTAATTAGATATAGATTTATTTAGTATATTTTGAATTAGTTATTTTTCACCAAGGTAAATATCAGATGGGAGGTCTGGCTTTACAGTATCTTCTAAAAATGACTTGTGCTTCGAAGCAATTTCTCTCTAATATGCATCAGTGCTGTGCTTGTATGATGAAAGCAATCCTCTGTCATCGTACTGGTTTTTATCTTACAGAAGTAAGAGGGGAAATTTTGGCACAAAATGAGTGTAAAAAGGTACAGTAGTGATCAGCTTTTGCTCTAAAAACATTGTAAGGAAACTAGCACTGTATCCAGTAGTTTTGGAGGAAAAAAAACCACACTAATGGGGTAAGAAAATGCTTGTCCAACATAAAAACCAAAACCAAACAAATGTATTATATATGGCCTGAAGTTGCACCAGAAGAGCATTAGACTGGGTGTTAGGAAGTCCTTCATCACACAAAAGGTGATCAGACCTTGAAATAGACTGCCCAGGGCAATGGTGGAGTCCTCATTCTTGGAGGTGTTGAAGGACAGACTAGATGAGGCCCCTAGTGCCCTGGTCTGGCTGCTGTGGTGACCTTAGGTCATAGGCTGGGCTGGATTTGCTCAGAGGGCTTTTCCAGCCACAATGAGTGATTTTGCAATTTCAGTCCAGAGGTACAGGAAGAGCAGAAGGAGGTTTCTAGTCATGGAAGAACCACTAGAAGTTAGACAGCAATTTTTATGAGCTGGGGTTTTTTTCCACCTTATTTCATTAAATGGAACATTCTTTACCCTCAGGGCTGAAAGAATTGTAGATTTGTTGATGATCTGCCTTTAACTTTGCAGCCAAAATCAAGTTATTGGAATGGTAATGTATTTGTTTAAAATAAATTTGCAGTAAAAAGTTGATTTCAGACTGCTTTTGTGCAATGTAGTCAATTTGGATTGTTTCTAGAGGCAAGAGCCATAGGCAAGTTGTCAGTGTTTATGTTTGGGATACCAATCTTGGTTCAAAGGAATATTTCCATCAGAACAAACAACAGACTGGAGAACAAAAGCAAGAAAGCAAAACTGGAAAGGTAAAACTCAGTACAAAGAGCTGTAAGTCATCAGCTGTTGGAGCTTCTGATTAAATTAAGACTCATACACCCCCACCCTGTGGTCTCTTCTAACTCAGACTGACTGCATGGCTTGGTCTGGGTGATCTTGCTGTGGCAGGGGATTGGACTAGATGATCTTTCGAGGTCACTTCCAAATCCTAATGATTCTACCCCCTCAAACACTTGCATAATATCAAAATGTCTTAAAATATAAGGACAAATATGTGAAAACACTAATGCAACAGAACATAAATGTTGTTTAAAATGAAATTCTTTAAATATATTATACTCTTTTCTTCAAGAACACCCTTTCAGATTGTTATTTTATTGGATTTTTCCCATTAAGCTGTTTGGTTGGTCACTGAAAACATACATATAATGTTGGTTTTTACTGAATTTATTAGAGTTTGGTCATGTGGAGCTTATTTCTTGTTTAAGGAACAGCCCTATGTCAAATCAAGAAACATTTCTGAACAAAAAGAGAGCAAAGATTAACCTATTGACTTGTTTCATCAATCAACATTTTTGCAATCACTTCAGCAAGCATTACAGTTGGATATAGTCCCTGGCACTTTGGAGGAAGAAAATGTAATTGATTGCTTGATGTAGCAATAGGTGTTTAGCTAACAATCACAGAACGATTCTCAAGATGGGAGGTTTCTTGAGCCACCTTTGTTCCCTTTGCCAAGGGGCTGAGTCCGTTTTGCCAAACCTCTTACTTGCCTGAAACCAAGTAAGGATGGGTTTTAGGAGTGAATGCCTGAGCAAGGGAGCCTGCTGGTCCTGTGTTGGTGTTTGACCTCTGAAAGAACCAGAGTGGAAATGACTTTCTGTACTGTGTTACTTTGCAGGAGAACTGAGACTGTGTGTGAGCTTTACCCCAGAGCTACTGAGGCTGGAAAAGCCCTCTGAGCTCATCAAGCCCAGCCCAGGACCTAACATCACCACAGCAGCCAGATCAGGGCACTAAGGGTCACAGCCAGTCTGTCCTTCAACACCTTCAGAGATAGGGACTCCAGCACTGCCCAGGGCATTCCATTCCAGTCTCTGATTACCCTTTCCAGTGAGGAAGGGATTCCTAACACCCAAACGTACCCTTCCCTGGTGCAGCTTCAGGTCCTGCCCTCTCATTCTGTCACTAATTGCCTGGGAGAACAGCCCGACCCCCACCTGACTACAACCTCTTTCAGCTAGTTGTAGAGAGGGAAAAGGTCTCTCCTGAGTCTCCTCCAGGCTAAACACCCCAAGCCTCTCCTCAGACTTTCCCTCCAGTGCCTTCCCCAGCCTCATTACTCCTCTGGACCCACTCCAGTCCCTCAATCTTTCTTGAAGTCAGTGGCCTAGAACATCATACACAATCAACGTTGGTTTGGCTGAGTGCAAACAGTTGCAACAACAGTGTGTAGTACTCATTTTTAGATATTTCTTCGTCAACACAAACCTTACAGATAAACTGTTATATCTGCACTACAGTTGTACATCATAGTCTTTTCTTCTGCTAATTGCAAAATATCAAACAGTATATTAATATATTATTTTGAAATTGTTTCTTAAATATTTATGCTGTACTTCCAGGTACATTCCTTGTTAATAAAATGAATTAAATATAAGTGCATGTTCACAATGGAATTAACCCCGGACACAAAGAAATGTTAGCCTGAATGTTCCAAGAGTGAGAAGAGAACTGGAAATTCATAAAGAACTGATACTCTGCTTCTTTTCTTATACAAGAAAAAGGAATCTAGTACAGGTTGTTCAAAATAGCAGTGCTTGCAGTAGCACAGGGGAAGCAAATTAAATAACTATTGGTAGTAGCAGAACATACACCAGCCCAACTGAACTTCCGGGAAGGAAGGAACAGCCTCAACAGCTCAACACTGTTATGAAATACAGTGGAACAAAGTGTTGCGGTTCATTGCCTAACCCAACAGACAAGAAAAGCTGTAGAAGTATGTTAAATATTTGTTCATGGGTTACAGATCATAGAAATGGGATCTTCTCCTTCATGCAAATCCAGTTTACCACTGGTTTTTCTTAGTCTTCTTACATTCAGTCTTCTTACAAAAAGCATCATCTTATGAAAATCCTCTCTGGAGACCACAAAAATCTTTGGTTGCCTTTTTGAATTATTTAAAGAACTAGCAGTTTAAAAAAAAACCCAGCATTTGAAGAATTGAGCACAGTATCCCTCTAAGTTTTAAGACCAAAACCTCTCTTTAACAAAGACTTAGCTCAGGTTTTCTAACAGTGGAACATACAGACATGAAAATTAATTCTTTAGCCTAGCAGAAGAGCTTCAGAAGAGTACAACCATGACCTTCTTTCGATTTTTAAAGTGACCAACCTAAACAGCCATTCCTCCAGTAGACAACTAGAAGTAGGAATATCAAGCTCAAAAGTCTAATTCAGAATAAAGTACATGGATAGTGAGTATTTCTCTTACAGTAACTACCCAGAATTACACACCTGCCTCTGACTATTCAACTCTGCTTCCTCCATACACAATAAGATGAGACAGATCCTTCCAACAAGTTGTTTTTGGACTGAATGTATTTTTCATGAAGTTCCTTTTCCCCACTAGCCTCAGAAAAAACCCTCAGTCTTTGATTTAAAATATTGTCTAACCATTTGATATTCAGGAAACAAACTTAAATCCTTCCTGCTGTCTGGCTCATACCCGATGGCTATGTAGCGTAAGATGTCTAGGTACTAGAATCCCCTCCCATATATGCATCCCAGGCTTCAGAAAAGACTTGTGCTTTATCTTGCACTTTATTTGCAGTCTTGACTTAATTCCCAGGAAAGAACAAGGCAAGAAGATAAATCCATCACCTTTGTGTGCCTATATACGTATATGCACCTACCTTTATGAAAGTTAGTATACATTGAAGAATTAAATTTTGCCATCAAATCTGAAATATTAGGCTGAGAGGGGACCTTACTGCTCTCTACAACTACCTCAAAGAGGTTGTAGTGAGGTTGGTGCTGATCTCTTCTCCCAAACTACTAAACGATAGGATAAGAAATTGCCTCGAGTTGCCTCAGTGGAGGTTTAGATTGGATCTTAGGAAGAAGTTCTTTCCTGAAAGAGTGGCCAGACACTGGAACAGGCTGCCCAGGGAGGTGGTGGAGTCACTGGCCCTGGAGGTGCTTAAAAGGCAAGTAGACAGAGCACATTGCTTCAGTGTTGTGCTTAGATATTCAGTGCAAAGTTGACTTCAACTGGAAAAATGTTTTCTAAATCAAAGTTGGGAACTAACTAGTGATAAACTAGCATGAAGATCTGTTATACTCTTTAACAATATTAAGTAAAAACTAATATGAACACAAAAATATTTCTCTGGTTTAAAGAAATAAAACCTTTTGTCTTCTGTGTAATTGGAAGGAACGTCTAGGGATAGGTTGTATGCTCTCACAGAAGACTGAATCAAGCTTTTGAGCATTTTTCTCTGCATAAAATATCCAACAATACACACAAGTTTTTCAAGATGTAAGCTTCATACAGGGATTGAGAACAGTGAGAAACCACTGAAGAGTTCATAGGATTTTGTAGGTAGGTAGTTTTAAATGAGGAATAAAATGATTACTAGTGAGAGGTGTTTACTAAGTTCTCCACTTTTATACAATTCACTCTCTCTTTCTGCATGGCAGGAAAAAACAATTGCCTCCTTATTACTGTCCTATATTCTTTCAGGATGGTCTCCTTAACAGTTTCCAATGACATGTGAGAATGAATTTCACAAATTGAATATGCTCAGGGAAATAAATCTTTCAAGAATCTCTCAGCAGAACCTTCCTACATTACTTTCTATTCACACAAACTCCCTCGACACCTACTGCACCAACAGTATGACAACTGCTGCATTTTCGGTTCCCTCAGTAAATGCTGTTGTAGTATAGGAAGGAGAGGGAACAAAAAGCTTTTCCAGGGAGTAACTTTTCTGAAAGATCTTTATTTAGACTTCAGTCATCAGGTCTAAGGTGAGTTTCTTATGAGAGGAAGTGAGAGAATTATTCTGTCATTGGTGATTAACAAACAGCAACCAGTCACTATTTCATGTCACTCAGCTCTTGACCACTGAAGGTCATTTGTACACTACTCAGAAGGCTACTCAGTGTTTTGAGCTGCCTGTAATTATTATACTCACATGCCAGAACATGAACTATGGCAGAACTGGCCCTCACTGAACAAGATGCAATATGGTTACGTGAATATGATGCTGTGTTTGGCTAAATACAGTCCAGTCTCCATCTTCAACCAACCTAGCCTATTTATAGGTGATTCTTTTCTGCCACAAAGTCATAGCCACTACTCGTTCAATTTGATTCTGTTTCTCATAAAATACAAAAATTGGTAAAGTGCTTTTTCACTCAGGCCTGAAAAATGAATGGATAGCTGTTGTACTTTGAGACAATCTACAACTGTTTTACCAATTCCATAACCCAACAAAAGGGGAGGTATCCATGAACAGAAAGCACAGGTAGGCTTTATTAGCTACTTCTACTGAAGGCAAAAGTGAAACAGCACTGCTGTTGATGGAGGAAGCAAACACAAGCATAAACATACTCCCTGTGGGTGTAACAGAAACAAACTGACCCAAAAATTCAACAGCAGGGAAATCAACCACAACCCCTGTCCTGCTCTAGTCACACAGAAAAGACCAAGGAAAATAACTGAGAAATGCACAACCCAATTGCTTATCTTAGCCCAACTCACCCTGCCCTCTTGTCACGGGGAGCCCCAGCTGCCAAAGATGCTGTCAGAGGTGCTTCCAACAACAGAAACACTAAGCTTCCTCTGCTAGTGGGCCCTGCTCTTATACTGAGAGGGGCCCTGGGAGGGGGTGGTGGAGGTCCCTCAGCACCCAGGTGCAGCCATTCAGGGCTGTTAAGGCCCCTCCACAGCTTCTACTGAGTGCGGCCTTCCCTCCTGAAAGGCTTGCTTACAACAGAGGGGCCTATCCTTCATGTTGAAGCCTGGTCTGGCCTGGCCTGGCCTAGTCTGGTCTGGCCTGGCCTGGCCTGGCCTGGTCTAGTCTGGCCTGGCCTGGCCTGGTCTGGTCTGGCCTGGTCTGGTCTGGCCTGGCTTGTGTCCCCACTGCTCAACACCTGCTGGGTTGCAGCCAGCAGCAGACCTAAAGGTTCTGCTTGCTGGCCAACACAGAGGCCAACCTAGTCTTGCCTTTGTCTGTAGTAGGAGATGCATGACAACCCTTGATCCTTTCACCTGATTGTGAGATTCATCCCTGTGTCAGTTTGAATTCCCAGCACTTCAACATCTCGTAAAACAGTGTTGGGAGAAGTGAAGATTTGCTTATCATATTGCTCCAAAAAGGATAGGCAGGATGAAGACAACAAGGAATCTTCTTGTTGTATGGTGTTTATTTTCTTGGCTCTAAGGAAATTTGACCCCTAGAAAGGTGGTCCAAAGGACTTTCCCTGAAGTAGTTTTCTAAAGTCTCACAAAATACTAAGATAGGTGGCCCTGAAACAAAATTTTCCTTAAAAATAAGGATCTAGACTATTTTTTAATGGAAATTCCTTCAACAGATAAATATAGTAAATATATGTCTATAAATATGTGAGGGGTGGGTGTCAGGACGATGGCACTGGGCTGTTCGTGGTGTCATGTAGTGATAGGATGAGGGGCAATGGTTGTAAGCTGGAACATAGGAGGTTCCATATAAATATCAGAAGGAACTTCTTCCCAGTGAGGGTGACGGAGCACTGGAACAGGCTGCCCAGGGGGGTTGTGGAGTCTCCCTCACTGGAGATATTCAAGACCCACCTGGATGTGTTCCTGTGTGACTTGGTTTAGGTGATCCTGCTGTTGCAGGCAGATTGGACTAGATGATCTTTCGAGGTCCCTTCCAGTCCGTAGTGATTCTATGATTCTATAGGTTCCTAGCTAAGTATTCTCTGTCTCTACAGCATTTAGTCAACATGTAATGATTTTAAATAGATTACTTAGAAAAGGAAATCATGGTATCCTCAGCTGTCCTAAAAATAAGAGCATTTTCTATCCAGTCAATAGTTTCTCACGAATGTTATCCTTCCTTTGTCTTCACTTCACTAGTCCAGTTTATGGTGTTTGTTACAAGGTAAATATAGGTGGATGGGTTTTTAGGGTTTAACTACTGAGGCTTTTCATTAAGAAGTTCATAGACAGATCATTCTTCACATCCTACACAGTTTCAGAAAGAACTAAAAAGGTTGCTTCTGTCTTTATGAGAGTAGAGCAGAACCTTTTCCTTCTTCTATCCCATGTTCCACAGTCACTTCTAACGCAAAGTGAAGGCTTTCCTTCTGCAATGGAAATACTTCACAGCAACTGTTCAGGAACTTGTTGCATCTAACAAAGAGTAGGTGTCTGGATCAGAATGAACCCTTTGTCTGTATTGCATAGGTAGGCTGAGAGCAATGTGTTCCCACATAGCATCTACCTCATCTGTGGTGAGCCAGTGGAGAAGCGTCCCTGCTCATGGCGCAGAGGTTGGACTAGATGATGTCTAAGGTCCCTTCCAACCTAATCCAGTAGTTTTCTCAAGGTTGTGCCTTTAACACTTTTGTGTGGTTTTTTTTTTCCTTCCTATTGATTGTCTCCTGTGTCCACTACTAGAAAAATCTGTTGGAAGTTTTGTGAAAGTTTGTATGTGTGTCTGTATCATAGAAGCATAGAACAGCTTAGGTTGGAAGGGACTTCAGAGATCATCTAATCCAACCTCCCTGCCATAAGCAGAGGTGCCTCTTGACTAGACCAGGTGGCTTAAAGCTTCATCCAATCTGGCCTTGAGCATCTCCAGGGAGGAAATATCCATAAGCTCTCTAGGTAACCTATTCCAGAGTTTTGTCACCCTCATACTGAAGATTTTCTTCCTAAATTCTAATCCTAACCTATTTTCATTCAGTTTAAAGCTGTTTCCCCTTCTCCTGTCACTGGACACTCTTGCAAAAAGTCCCTCTTCAGCCTTTCTGTAGTTTCCCTTCAAATATTGGAAGACTGCTACAAGGTCACCCCAAAGCCTTCTCTTCTCTAGGCTGAACAATCTCAGCTCCCTCAGCCTGTCCTTGTAGCAGAGGTGCTCCAGCCCCTGGATCATCCTTGTGACTATCTTCTGGACTCATTTCAACAGTTCTCTGTCCCTCTTATGGTGAGGACACCAAAACTGGATGCAGTACTCAAGGTGGGGGTCTCACAAGGGGAAGAATCACCTCTTCTTAATCTGCTGGCCAACTTGTCTTGATGCATCCCAGGATGTGGCTGGCCTTCTGTGTTGCCTGAGCGTACTGTTGGCTCATGTTAAGCTTTTAATATATTAACACCCCTAAGACCACCTCTTCAGGGCTACTCTCAAGCCACTCTGTACCCAGTCTCTCTTTGTGTCTTGGATTGTCCTGACCCAGGTGCAGGACTGTGCACTTGAACCTCTTGAACCTCATGCAGTATGTGTATATATTCATAGGGATAAATTCAGCGGATGACCCAAATAATTCCAAACTGATTAGCCGAAAAATGTCTGAGAAACTATTTATAAATGATCCAAAAGCATTCCTTGCAATTTTTAAAATAAATAATAAAATGAAGAGAAACTTCTGAAGCATCAAATATGACAAAATTAGCTTAGTCAGATAACATTGATACTAATTTTTGGACTCACTATATTAAAATAAACAAACACGTTCAGTTTAATCGGTCATTTTCCTGTAGTTATGATTTACAAGTTCCGCTTGTCATTTTTAACAAAACCAGATGCAATTTGTTCTCCATTGAAGGAGGAGGAAGTGCTGCCAGATTTGTTTTTCCTTAGCTAACAATGAGGCAAATTATTGGAGTGATTGGTTTTCTTGAGGATGCCCAAAATAATTTGATATAATTTTAAACAATTGGCCAAGACATCTAAATTGCCAGTTTCAGTCCATTTCACTTTCTAACACGTCTCATTGTCTGAAGGATTACGTAGTAAGCTGTAACTGAAAGAGTTCAAAAGTTAAGAAGAACTGCATGGATGTTTTTTGGCACAGCATAAAATACCCAGAATATCTGCAGATTTATAAATGTTTTATTGTTAGATGATATCAAATTAGAGAAAGGTAGATCTAAATTGGATGTTAGGAAAAATTCTTTAGCAGGAGGGGGGTTGAACACTGCAACAGGTTGCCCAGAGAGGGAGTTGAGGCTCCCATCCCTGGAGGTCTTCAAGGGGAGTCTGCAGGAGGGTTGGACTAGATGCTCTTTGGAAGTCCCTTCCAACCCAGGCCATTCTGTGATTCTGTATGTTTGGGCATCTTTCTGCAAATACATCAAACAACCTGTAAAAACCCTTTATCATTAATCTCCCCAATAAATGCACGTTCAGAATTGCTTATCAAATTGGATCCTTTGGAACTGGTCTGTCATTTTGCAGGAACAAGATTAGCAGTTGATTATCTATAAACTGAACAAGAACAAGCAGGCACAGAGAAACATTTCTGCATTTTATTTCTGAATTTATTTGTGCTTGTGGTATCATTGACACAAATGTCTTGCGAGGAAAGGTTGAGGAAGCTGTCATTGTTTAGGGTGGAGGAGATTCAGAGGGTACTTTCTTCCTCTCTACAGCTCCCTGAAGGGACATTGTAGTCAGATGGATCTCGGGCTCTTCCAGGCAATTAGTGACAGGGCAAGCCCTGAAGCTGCAAAAGGAAGATTAGGTTGGATAGTGGGAAGCTCTTCCTTAGGGAAAGGGTGATCAGAGACTGGAATGGACTGTCCAGGGCAGACTGGCTGTGGCCTTAGTGCCCTGGTCTGGCCACTGTGGTACTATTAGGTCCTGGGTTGGGCTGGATGAGCTCAGAGGGCTTTTCCAGATTCAACAATAACAGTAATATGCAGATATCTTGTGAGTAAAATGCTCACCTCTAACGTGTCTCAGTATTGTTCATCATTATTTAAAAAATTCTGTATGTGGACATCCATGAAAATAAAACAACATCTTCTGCTAATACCTTTCACAGGTACCTTCCCCACCTTTTAGCCAATATATGAACATGAGTGTGTAAAATAATATCAATAGAATGATCAAAGTATCTGACAGAGAGCATCTGTTTGGCAAACTCAGTATATTTGCTGGGATTCCTTAATTCTTACTTCTTTTTCCTGATTAATTTACAGGTGGAAAACTGCAGTGTTAAATAATAGCTGTCTCTTATTCTCTATTTCATCAGAGTGTAGCACCTTTAATAAGTCAATACACAGAGTGAATTAGTTCTATTTTCTTTTGTCCTTTTTCAAGTTTACAGAGAAAGCAGATAGCTAAAAATTGTTGTCCTGTGGTCCACTTTTGTCTGTTCATTGGTAGAGGAGAGAAAAAGTAGGAAAGTACTAGCAGCCAGCATCCCTGAAGAAAAACCGCTTCCAGGAGGGTGAGTCACAAGACCTGAGGGAGGCCAGCAGAGTGCTTATCATCTCTCTCATTTATTACCTGGGAGGTGCTGATGGCAGATGGAGTGAGAGAACATAGCATTCCTGTAGGGCTAATAAGGAAGCAAGATCATTGATTGCTATGTACAAAAGCCTGGTAAAGACACGAGTGGAAAAACTGCCTGGAATGAAAATAAGCAAATGCGTACAACAGCAGCAATGTGAACAGTAAGGCCAGCCACAACAGCAAACAACCAGCCACCACAAACATCTGCAACTTCAACACGTCTACTCTTTTTTCTCCAAGCCAGCTCTAGACATGCAAACAAAATACTTATGAAACATGTTTCTCTATTTGCTTTAGATAACAATATACGACCACCTCTCTCACCACAACTTTAACATTACATATCCATTAGATTCCAGCAGGTCAGAGAAAAAAAGGGTGTTCAATAATCTGTGGCACATGGAGTTTCTATTCTGGCTTTAATGTAGTCTCTTCCTTTTTCAGTTAACAGTTCTAATAGACATCATCTCATTTCATTGTGAGTCAATATAGAATAGTTAAAGACTGTTTTAATTTCTATTTTTTTCTTTTTTCTATTCTTTTTTTCTATTCCTTTTTTCTTTTCCGTTTTTCCTTTTTCCTTAGATTTTTTCTTCTTATTTTTCTTTCTTTTTTCTTTCTCCTTTTTTCTCTTTTTTCTTTTCTTTCTCTTTTTCTTTTTTGTTTCCTTTTTTCTTTCTCTTTTTGTCCCCTTTTCTTTCTCTCTTTTTTTTTCTCTTTCTTTTCATTTTCTCTTTCTTTTTATTTTCTCAGGGATTATCCCTGACCAAGATAAATAAACCAGTATAGGTGTAACCTGTATATAACCCTCCTCCTAGGTGTTCAGCTGGCTATGGAACAAGGCCTGGTTTTCACAGAGCACAGCTATACTACCCTGGGTTAGATTTTTGGGGAGAACTAAACTGTGGAAAGGAGCCATCAGGAAGTGCATAAAGCACAGCCTTTCAAGGTTAAGAAAGGTCATGTTCCAGCGAGAGAGAGAGAGAAGGCTGTTGATGCTGTTAACCCTCACTATCTGCTGTAAGTCAGTAAATAACTGTTCTGATCTCTAAAGCAGCACATCTCCTCCTTGTAAAGCCTTTTATGTCACAGTAAAAGTTGTCAAACAAAACACCAGTTTGCAAGAACACATTGTGAGATAAATAAACAGTTTCACCACATTAACATAAGAGCAGCTGTTTTACTTCATATAGTATAAAGTAATAAATATGGATTTTATCAGAGGAAGGTGATCTTCTGGTCTGCCTGAACTAGTTATGAAGAATAAAAATAAAATGACAAAACCTTATATTTTTACTGAAAACAAGTTTAGCTTCTTACTACTTTCCAGTCATTTCTACCAACTTCACAGTTAGCTTGTAATGTGTGTACTTTCTTGCCAAGATTTTGATTAATTAAAAGAGGGAAACAGGAAACTACAGTCTAAAAATGATTGAGGAACCAGTCTACAGAGTCATTCATATCCCAGTAAGTCCAGATAAAAAAGGATTCTTATTCTTAACAGTGAGGATCCATGAGAGACCAGGAAAACTTGCACAAAGATCTTTAATTTGCAACTACAATATGATAACCGAAATGCTTTGGTAGTGACTTCTGCTTCCCATTAATAAGCAGGACTGCCCATTCCTCTGCTTCTCACTTCATCGTGGACAGCTGCTAGCTCATCCTTTCCAGCAGTCATCTGTCACTTCCATAAACTCTTGAAAGATTACTCAAGTCACATAAAAGCAAAGCACCTCTGGAGTTTTAAATTAATATTAGAAGGTGCCTGCAAATCAGTTCTGATCCACCTTTCCATGGCCTTGAGTTAGTTAAAATTTTGTTAGTTGTACCAGATGCCTCCCTTTTTGGTTTAATTCTACACAATTCCTCACCCTTCCCATCCCATCTGGGCTGTCTCTATCATCACAGATCATCACTTGAACTATGTCAGCAGTTTGTTCAGCAGCATTAGGTGAAGAATGACAGATGAATACAAGTTATTGTGCAACAGTGTGCTAAGATATTTGACAGCTCCTTCTGCAACACTAATGCACACTTGGAAGTCCTCTGCTCAAACAACAACATAAGGAGACCTTGGGTTATAAACTGATCACACCGACCTGTAAATTTGGGAGCATTTGTCTTTGACTTAGCTGCACATAACCCAAACAATATCTGTGAAGTTCCAAAACACATACACATAGCAGTGTGTCGTTACTGAATAGATGTTATTGAATAGAATATTGAATAGATGGTTTAAATACTGCGTAAGTTCTTGCTGTATCATAAATTTTACAGCATAAACCAGTTTATTTATTTATACATACCTAGATTTCCTAATAGTATACAAGTCAAAAGAACTAGGAGCAAACTAGAACAGCAATGAAAGATCTCTGGGGTCTATACAGGCAGAAAGTAAGAGTAAGATTTCTAAAACAAATGACTACTTTATTGGAATATTTTATATAACAGTGAGTTCATTTACTTTAATGTATTCATAATCAGTTCTGTTTGAATATGAGTTCATCTGATACATTAAATGATTCTTCTAAATACAGTTTTCACATTTTTAAGACAATTGTGTTGTTTCTTTATAGGAAATACATAAATAAATATGTAATAAAATACAGCATTATGCAGTGCTGTGTGGTTCAATACAAGTAGATAATGTTTCTAAAACTGAGAATTATATCAAAACTGGATAAACTTATAGTCTTTTTTTTTACCATTACTCTTCAACGGTCACAGTTTCACACAGAATCACACAGAACATTAGGGATTGGAAGAAAACTTGAAAGAACATCTAGTCCAATCCCCCTGCCAGAGCAAGATCACCTAGAGCATAGGAACATGGTCACATGGGTTTTAAATGTCTCCAGGGAACGAGATTCCACAACCTCCTTGGGCAGTTTATTCCAAGGCCCTGTCACTCTCAATGAGAAGTTGTTCCTTCTCATATTTATGTGGAACCTCTATGTTCCAGCTCACACCTGTTGCCCCTTGTCCTATCATTGGATGCCACTGAGCAGAGTCTGGTTCCATCCTCCTGACACCCACCCTTTTGGCATGTTGTGATAGGACAAGAGGCAGTAGTTCCACATTAGAGAAGGGCAGATTGAAATGGGCTGTAAGAAAGAAGTTCTTTAGCAGGAGGGGTGTTGAACAGTGGAACAGGTTGCCCAGGGAGGGAGTTGAGGCTCCATCCCCAGAGATCTTCAAGATGAAGGTGGACAAGGCTCCAGGCAACCTGATCTAGTAGAGGATGTCCCTGCCCACTACAGGGCATTGCACTGGATGCCTTTTGGATGTCCCATTCAACCTGGTCCTTTCTATGATTCTGTGGTATTTTTTCAGGTACTCAGATTGTGACTTGTTGACTGCTGTAGTGTGAAGAATTCCAGTCAACATCCAATGGTATGTTTTAGCACAATGATAAAGCCACAAATTTCTCAGCATAAGTTACACATAAGACAATGATTCTTTAGCTTGGCATCTTACCTGTGTGTGCTAAAAGCAGGTTAAAACCCAAGGGATATATTTGTTCTGAAATGAGGAAATCCTTTAAGTCTCCTGTAATTTATTATACTGACAGAAAGCAGCAAATGCTTTGTACTTCTACTTTGCATCACTCTAAGTGGCAGAGGTTGCTGAGAATGTATACTGATTGATGTATGTATAAACACTTACCTTGTGATGTCTGTCCTCATATGCAAAGCACAGAGCCTTCTTATATTAATGTCAGAGCAGACATAGAGTGAAGGTGTTTTGAGATTGAATCACAATCTAGCAGATGATGTGGCAGAAGACTTTAGCACCATTTTTAGTGATTTCTTGATATACCTGCTCTCCTTCTATGATCAGGTGACCCGCTTGGTGGATGTGGGGAGGCCTGTGGATGTGGTCTATCTGGACTTCAGCAAGGCCTTTGACACTGTCCCCCACAGCAAACTGCTGGCTAAGCTGTCAGCCCACGGCTTGGACGGCAACACTCTGTGCTGGGTTAGGAACTGGCTGGAGGGCCGAGCCCAGAGGGTGGTGGTGAATGGTGCCACATCCAGCTGGCGGCCGGTCACTAGTGGTGTTCCTCAGGGATCAGTGCTGGGCCCCATCCTCTTTAATATTTTCATAGATGATCTGGATGAGGGCATTGAGTCAGTCATCAGCAAGTTTGCAGATGACACAAAGCTGGGGGTAGATGTGTCTGAGTTGGAGGGCAGAAGGGCTCTGCAGCGGGACCTTGACCGCCTGGACAGATGGGCAGAGTCCAACGGGATGGCGTTCAATAAGTCCAAGTGCCGGGTGCTGCACTTTGGCCACAACAATCCCATGCAGAGCTACAGGCTGGGGTCGGAGTGGCTGGAGAGCAGCCAAACAGAAAGGGACCTGGGGGTGCTGATTGATACCCGCCTGAACATGAGCCAGCAGTGTGCCCAGGTGGCCAAGAGGGCCAATGGCATCCTGGCCTGCATCAGGAATGGTGTGGCCAGCAGGAGCAGGGAGGTCATTCTGCCCCTGTACTCTGCACTGGTTAGGCCGCACCTTGAGTACTGTGTCCAGTTCTGGGCCCCTCAGTTTAGGAAGGACATTGAGGTGCTTGAGCGTGTCCAGAGAAGGGCAACGAGGCTGGTGAGGGGCCTTGAGCACAAGCCCTATGAGGAGAGGCTGAGGGAGCTGGGATTGTTTAGCCTTGAGAAGAGGAGGCTCAGGGGAGACCTTCTTGCTGTCTACAACTGCCTGAGGGGTGGTTGTGGCCAGGAGGAGGTTGCTCTCTTCTCTCAGGCAGCCAGCACCAGAACAAGAGGACACAGCCTCAAGCTGCGCCAGGGGAAATTTAGGCTTGAGGTGAGGAGAAAATTCTTCACCGAGAGAGTCATTGGCCACTGGAATGGCCTGCCCAGGGAGGTGGTGGAGTCGCCAACTCTGGAGCTGTTCAAGGCACGATTGGACGTGGCACTTGGTGCCATGGTCTAGCCTTGAGCTCTGTGTTGACAGGTTGGACTTGATGATCTATGAGGTCTCTTCCAACCTTGATAATACTGTGATACTGTGATACCTCTTCAAGAACATACATTTTACATCTGAGAATAGCTAGATACACAAAGGCATGTTTAAGAATGTGTTTTCAAAGAGATTTTCCATAACTACATAGAAGACTGGTATCTATGCAGTAAGTCCAAGGGCAAGTATTTCTGCAAAAAGCCCAAATATTTTGTAACAAGAGTGATCTGGGTGAGGTGACAGTCCTTACACTGATTCTGGGAAAATAATCAGTCTTTTCTTTACTGAATCATAGAGTCATTGTGACTGGAAAGGACCTCCATGATCATCCAGTCCAGCCCTCATCCCAACTTCTCCCTAACCTCTAGACAATGGCCTTAAGTGCTCTAGCTACTCCTTTTTTTAAATGCCTCCAGGGATGGTGACTCCACCAGCTCCATGGGCAGCCTGTTCCAGTGCCCACCTGGGCTTTGGTTCAGCTGACTGTGAACCAACACCTCCAGGTCCTTTTCCACCAGGCAGCTCTCTAGCCACACTTCTCAAAGCCTGTACCACTGCTGAGGGTAATATTTCCCTCGACTTTAGAGCACATAGAAATATCATTAAAGGCACATTTTTGCTGCTCCTTGTGCAGAGGAAGCTTGCCTATCACACCATGAAGTTTCACAATGATAGTCTAATTTGTCACATTTGCCAGTCTAACAGGCCACTAACAGCTTTCCATTCTGAGGTCTTTCTCAGTTGTTACCAACAGCTAATGAACATTAGTACAGAAACACTGCAATTCTGTGGAATTTCTGGATTAGTTTGGTGGTTTTTCGAAGGTGTTCTGACCTTTGAAGTGGCAACACCTATAGATCCAGCTTCTGCCTCATTGATGTCTTTCTTACCCTTTTCTTAGGTTAAATATTGTGCCCTAAACACTCATTTATCGTACCAACTATTAGTACTGAAACCGTCTGAGAAGCACTTGAGGAAGAACAGAACACTCTAAGCAGTTATTTTAATTACTATTATTATTCCCTAAACATATCTTCCTACATTTTATGATACTTCATTTAATATCCATGCCTCTTTTTTGCTGATATCGAAACCTTCTTACGTGATACCCTGTTTTTTCTTTGAGTGAATGACACTTTTAAAAATCTGTAGTTGGAACCTTCTGCTGTGGATGAGTGTATTCAATCACTTAAAGAATCACTGTCAAATATATATCAGCAAAAAGCTATTTTAATGTGAATTTGTAAAAGTCAAACTTAAAGAATTTGGATGGCAAGGCTCACTTTGTTGCTTCCTACATGGAAGAAGCATACAAAAGAAAATCAAGCTAAAAAGATAGACACACAGAGATCAGGGATAAAAAGATTAAGGGAGAACCCTCCATTGAGCTACTACACCAGTTTGTCAGGGAAGAAGTAAATATACATCCTACACGTCTTTGAGACAGCAGGCATTTAAGATCTATTAACACTATTACTGTAAATCACAAGAGGACATTATTTAACGTGGTTTGAGGGGGTTGAATTGACATTTGGATTCTGTGATCATGAAGGTCTCTTCCAACTGTAGTGATTCAATGAGGTTTGTTAACAATATTTAATTATCAGTGAATTATCAGATTGATTTAATTAAACTTCTTATAACAAACATTACAAATCTTCCTAAACCAAATCACACACACACAAACACAGGCACAGAATTTAACCGACTGTAAGATTTTTTCTCTTTGCCAATTGTATTGAATTATTGGTAAAAAAATTATCTCTGAAACCTTGTGAAATTGAACTGTAGTGAATTGCTTATTGTTCTCCCTCATCAGCATTCATCAGCAGATGATCTTTGACCCTTCTTTCTTCATTGGAACCTGTAAAGAGATGATCTGAGAAGTGCTTTAAAAATCTAGATGGAGAGGCATCAGTGAGAGATACTGGGTCACAGTCTGCTCTGATCCACAGAGCTCAAAGGATCTCACTTAGGAAAGCTATTTATAAGCTTTGAGATGATCGACTTTGAACAATCTATTTCCATTCTGGCCACAGTTCTTCTCACATGATTCTGGCACCTTTTAGAGAGGGACACAGTCCAGGCAGCAGCAATGTCAGGTGTGCTTTCCAGACAACAGGAGTTTCAGGTACCATTAAAAAGTGTTCAACTCAGAGTACTTCAACAAGGACAAGAAAGCACTGGAAGTCTGAATGCACTGTGCTCGTAGCCAAGACAGTAACATAATCCTGGCTGGTTCTGATGTTGCAACATGGCCCTGGGGGGTCTGCATCACCACACCTTCTGATGTTTATCCTATCTAGCCTCAGGCATCAGAACACTTTCAAAGTATTTATCACTGCATGGAACTCGATAGATATTACTTGTTTCAATCACTAGCACCATCTACAATTAAATGATATTTAGAGAGAAAAAAAGGTAGTTGGACATTTATCTCAACTTCTGCTTGGCTTGCCATTAAAAGTCATTGGTTGATCTGCTGGGCAGCACTGGAATGGACTGCCCAGGATGGTTAGGGTCACCATCCCTGGATGAGTTTAAGTCACTTAGATGTGGTNATAGTGAGGTGGATAGTGAACAGGTTTCAGGATAGAAGTCAGAGAGTTGTGGTCAATGGG
>VXBP01010349.1:0-36614 GCA_013400115.1 Rhinopomastus cyanomelas
TTAGCTGGCACCAGGAGTCTTCCTTTCTTCTGCCGTTGAAGCAGGGAAGGTTTGGATTGAATCATAGGAAATAATTCTTTAAAGAAAGAGTGGTGATGCACTGGAAGAGCCTTCCCAGATGGCTGAGTCACCATCCCTGGAGGTATTTAAGAAACGTGTAGCCATGATACTTCACACCCCGCTGTAGAGGCAGGCATGGGGGGTGTTAGTTTGTGTTTGTCGATCAATCAGTATTTAGGGTTTTTTTGTTGTGGGTATGGTTGGACTCGGCTATCTAGTACGTCCTTTCCAACTATGATTATTCTGTGATTCTGTAAAATACAAGTAAGAACACTCACAAAACAATGGACTGGGCTGAAAGAAAAGTAAATGCTACTTGCAGACTGCTTGTTGCAGGTTAAAAGCAGTCTGAGACACTACGAAGAAATAGTCCATATGAGTACAAGGGGAACCGATTCCACTAGATCTTGCTGTTACAAACAGAACTGAGAATAAAGTAAAGAGTACGGTAACTGCTTCATGATGAACATTCATTTTCTGTGATTCATATGATTTTTAAATGAGTAGCTTATAAAATGGCTATGGTTTTCATGGATAGCTTAAAAAACATTCATACTCTGCTCCTGAACCAAATTTGCCATGAAATATTAACAGTAGTACCTCAACTCCAGTATGAGGGATTGGTTTGTTTTTTAATCAGATGCAAAATTCAAGAAATTTTAGGAAATAAAGAAAATAGAGGAATGACTATACTCCTTAGATAGGACTGCAGCATCCATCACCTATTCAAAATGCCTTCAACTTACACAACATGGAAACTATGAACAGTGAAACCCCATCTTCACGCACATCAAGGGCACCCATAGCCCTGAAACATGACCCAGAAGATTAACCTCTAACTGAAATCCATATTTCTGTGGTCTTATTCCTACACAGCTTCAGCCTAGCATGTGTCTGGAAAACACACACACAAATGCTTTTTCCACTGCTGTTGTGGAAAAAGAAAAGCAACCAGTCAACAGCAGTATTTTATCTAACAGTGACTTTACTAGACCAAATATATTTATGCTATCAAGAACCAGATATTTATAAACTTGTATAGTCAAAAATCAAACAATTTTAAAGGCATGACAGCTGAAGAATTGTTTTTCTAGAACTTGTAAGAAGCTTAAATTTTAATTCAAGAATCATTTAAATTACTGCAGCACTGAATTCATATAGTGACACTAGACCTTTAAATTCAGAATCTTGAGAAGATGAACTATCTTAGGGGATTCTTTTATATTTTAGTACTAAGACTACATTCCTTTCAACTACTTAAACTTCAAACTCCCTTTCATACTGTGTCATTCACAGTCAGCCTGAGCTTCTCACTGGTGTTATTAATTCTGCTGGGAAAAACTGCCAGACAGATGTAGTCTTTAAAAACACTGCCTGGCAAGTGCTCCCATCCCTTAACAGTGACACAAGGAAACACAGTTCTTGAACCACAGTGCTGTGCCTCCACCTCCCCATTCCTGCTTTGCCCATCAGGTCATAGCTCACATCAGTCTCTCCCTAACGACCTTGTTCAGGAATAGGTAGCCATCAGCTACGCTAATGGTGCTCTTCAGCTCACAGGCTCAGATGCATGGTGACCCTCAGCATGCAATACACTTAAAAGGAAAAACTGATCAAATGGAACCATCCTGTTAAAAGGAATCATCAACCTTGTTGTTTTCTCAGCTCTTCTTACTGTTCCTTCTACAGTGAGGTGAATTAAGACATATTTATATGCTCTTGTACTTTAGTCTTTCAGCTTCAGCTACAGGAATCATGGAATCATCAAGGTTGGAAAAGACTTTCATGATCATCAAGTGCAACCATCCACTTGATAATCTCTGACCACTAATCCATCTCCTGGAAACACCCCATGTGCTCATTTGTTGAACCCCTCCAGGGATGGTATCTTCACCCTCTCCCTGGGCAGCCTGTTCCAAGGCATCACCACTGCTTCTGGGAAGAACTTCTTCCTAAGATCCAGTCTGGATCTCCTCTGGTGGAACTTCACCCTATTCCCTTTTGTTCTAATGCTAGTCACTAGGGAGAAGAGGCCAGCTCCTGTCTCACTGCAACCGCCTATGATACTCTAGAATTCCCATTATGAAGCAAAACAGCTTATGGAGGAGGGCTGTAATTTGCCTCTTACACTCACATATATTATAACTCCCTAGGTACACAGAGGCTTTGCACCAGAGGTAGGCCACCCCAGGAGAATTTAAGAGGGCAATGATACAGTTGTTGATCTTGCGCAGTGGGTAATAGCTAATCTCATCAGGTTAGAGAGCGTCCTAGTGATATCTCTGATTCAGGCTCCAGGTAGACTGTAGACTGCCCTATGATGACAGTCAGCTCTGCATATTGGATCCTCAGTCCCTTTCAGAAGCGAGTCTCCGATAACTAGGATCCTTTTCGTCTTTGTGGAGGAGGTTGTCATATTACTGGAAGACCTCCTGGATTTATGCAACCTTGCTAGGACCTCCGGTATGGTTTCACTGTCCTCTATATCCTTCTTAGACTGGCTGTCTTCCAGTCTTCCTTCATCTAGTTGATCCTCCTGTGGCGGGGAGATTGGACTGGATGAACTTTCGAGGTCCCTTCCAATCCCTAATGTTCTGTGATCCGTAATAGTTGTCCAGAATTTCTTTAATGGGGAAGAAAATAGCATTTTTGATGTGCAAGTTCCCTCTATGATGCTTATTTTGCTTTTTTTTTTTTTTTCCCACGTCTCCAGCTTCCTTCAGTCTGGCAGGTTGACTCCTCTTTTCTCTAACCCACAGAGATCATCCAAACTGTTTTATGAGCTTCCTATTTCACACAATCACACTTTGTGTCTTGATGCTTAATTGTAGGTGTATGTGCTGAAAAGCAGTGGTTAACATTCCTAGAAATTATTGGTGGAAATCTGAAGCAATCCTTTCATTGTCTCTCTACGGGCTCACCATCTACCTCCAACCTAATTTTCTTCACTGGTTTTTGCAGGATCAGTCTGCTTAAGGTCAGGGAGGTGTCACTTGTTAAAGACCAAATTACCTTGCTGTCTGAGATGCTCTTGTTCCTTGTCTTGGACAAAAGAGAGCTAAAGAAGTATTTAATGGATAAGGCATTTCCCACTGATGAGATAGGTGTTAACAAGAGCAGCCACGCAGCAAGTGATTTCTTTCACCACCGCCAACTGCATTAACTGCATAATCCAAGAACACTCTGGTTTGACAGGCAATGGGAGCAGCTGAAGTGATATGCAGAAGATTGGAGCTGTTAGCATTAAATAACCTTTAAGATTTTAGATTGGATAGATTTTTATTCTAATTTTCCACTCAGGTTTCTTTTTCATGCACTAGTTTTTGTCTGCAAAATAAAGTTTCCTTCATTATTTTTTGAAAAAATATCATTAAAAAAACAGGAATAAAGAGAGTGAGTAACAAGAAGGGCAGAATCAATGGTGCTTCTGAATTCTCTTGACCAAGAGAGCAAGCTGATTAATACAATAAGTGGCTGTATAAAGGAAAGTAAGTTAACCAGGTGTAATATTGCCCAATTCTGTCAAATTTCTGAGGCTTAATGAACTCTTGGCCCTCAGTAATAGTTTCCCAGATTCACTATTCTAACTACACTGCATGCTGTTAATTTATGTGTAAACTACAAATGGACAATTAAGAAAGTAATGAAAACAATTGATGTTTCTCTATAAGAGTTTTGCACATGACGCTTCTTCATGTTATTAGTTTTATCATGACCTGGGCATTAGCTGTATTTTACCTCCACTCACAGAATCACAGAACATTAGGGATTGGAAGGGACCTCAGAAGATCATCCAGTCTAATTCCCCCTGCCACAGCAGGACCACTTATATCAGGCTGCACAGGAACATGTCCAGGTGGGTTTTAAGTATCTCCAGAGAAGCAGACTCCACAACCCCCCTGGGCAGCCTGTTTCAGTCACCCTCACCATGAAGAAGTTCCTTCTGATATTTATATGGATCCCCCTGTGTCCCGGCTCACACCCATTGCTCCTTGTCCTGTCATTAGATGACACTGACCAGAGTCTGGCTCCATCCTCCTGACTCCCACTCTTCGCATATTATCCTATGCATTTCAAATTCGATTATAGGACTGTAGTAATTTTTTTCTTCCACTTCAGTATTTCCCGCTTTGTTAGAAACAACCTCAATAGGCAACGTTACAGAGGTTTGTGAAGCAGTGAAATAATTTATTTACAATGCAGCATTGGGCTCAGTGAGATGTGGGAAATTGTGAGCCCCTTTTTACAGCACTGTTCGCTACTTATGACTCCTTGGTTTGCTTATCTACCTGATGTCTTAGAAAGTTCACTGGAGTGATTACACTAGATGATCCTTTGAGGTCCCTTCCAGTCTCTAACGTTCTGTGATTCTATGATTCTGTAATTCAATCCACATATTCAACCAAATTTTGTTAGTATAAATTAGAGATGATTTTAAAATATTCTTGTCTTTCATTAGCTCTGACTTTTCTGTAATATCCAAGGGCAGAGCATTCACGCTTAAGAAGTACACATCTAATTTCTCAGAGAGTTGCCCAGTTTCGCTCCAGTGGGGTTCCTTGTGTGAAGTGGGATTATTACGTCTGGAAAACTGTGGAAACTAGCAAAAAGCTGCAAAGAACAACATCTGCGCAATGCAGCATCTATCAGTAGGCGAACATGGGAAATAATCTCACTGTGCTATTTCTGCTTCTGTTGCCTCTTGCTCTTTGGCTTTCCAGCTCTGTGTTCATAACCATTGATGTCTTCATTTACATTGTAAATAAACCGCTCTGCAGCAAATCTTAAACTTATTGAAATAACCCCATTACTTTGTTAGACTTTGGATCAGGCATAAAACAGAAACTACAACAAAACAGAATTGTAAGGAAATAATGTCACAGACTCCTTGCTATAGTTATTTTTCTAACACAACATTTACAACGAAAGTTTTCATAGTTTTGTTTTTTTTTCCCCTTCCTTTATAAACTGATCCTGAAAAAAAATAATTGTTTTGCTTATGATTCATGTTAACATCTCAATGGTGCACAACAACAAAATATTTTTATTTCAAGAATTACTGTGTAAGGCCAATGAAAATAAGGAATGTGAGCAGTATGTCATCCATCGTCTTTTTCTGGATCGGATACACTGAATTAAGTGCCCTATTTGATTGTTTCAGGAGCTGGCATTTACACTATCATGAATCCAGCTTTGTGTTATCTTGTTGTTAACAAATCACTTCTAAAACATATTTTGACAAACAATCTGCTTGCAATGTTTGCCAAAATAACGTTTTCATAGATTGGATACCTGAGAAAGAGAGATATTTTTCATATTGATATATTAATTTTACTGAAATGGCTGTGTGTTACGTGCTGAAAGCACAGCATGGAAATGAAAAATGGCTGTTTCAGACACAAAGTAACTCAGCACTGCATCAAGATAGAAAACTTTTTGTAAGGATTATTTTAATATGAAGAAAAAATTTCAAAGACTTGAATAAAAACAGTGATGGATTGACCTTGTAGGTCATTACATTTCCTTTTTGTCTGTATCTTAGTTACTTATCCACATACTAGCTGTTTCTGAATAGCACATGGTCCTAAATGCTCTACTAATTCTCTTCTGAGGTAAGATGCTCATTGTGATCTGCCTTGTGACAGTAAGCCCGTGGGTCAGAAGTTACAAGCTTTAAGATATAACCATTCGAGGATTGTATTGGTTTGGTTTGTTTTTTTTTACCGAAGGTGAAAACTGTTTTAAAGAAAAAGGCAAAAGAAACTTCTTTCCCAACCTCCCATTTGACATAGCAGAACAGGGACAGGGTTTTGCAGGAGGAGCTAGATGCTGGAGAGGGGATTGATTCAGCCAGGCCAGAAGTGCAACAAAGACTGAGTCACTCTACACCCACAATCACTACTGGCTCTAAAAAGAAATGTAGGTGGGTAATTGTGGTGGGGGACTCTCTCCTGAGGGGGGCAGAGGGCCCAATATGCCATCCTGATCCACTTCACAGGGAGGTTTGCTGTCTCCCTGGGACGCTGCTTAAAGATGCAGCAGACAAACTTCCCACCCTAGTAAACCCCGATAATTATTACCCCCTGGTAATTTTTCAGGTGGGAAGCAATGAGGTTACCAAGAGAAGACAAAAAATCAATTAAAAGAGATTTTAGAGCCCTGGGGAGGCTGCTTAAGGGATAAGGAGCACAAGTTATTTTCTCCTCTATCCCTTCAGTGACCATCAAGAATGAGGACATGAACAGAAAGAGCCACCAGCATTTTGGGTTCTTCAACCATGGGCTGCAAGATGAGATGCCTGACCTGCAGGCAGGAGGTAGGATGCTCCTGTCCCAAAGGGAGGAAAGACTTTTAGGGCAGGAGTTAGCTGGGCTCATTGACAGAGCTTTAAACTAGATATGAAGGGGGAAGGGAGGATAACTGCAGTCCCTTCTAACCCAGATTGACTGTATGACTTGGTCTGGGTGATCGTGCTGTGGCAGAGGGATTGGCCTGGATGATCTTTTGAGGTCCCTTCCAATCCCTAATGATTCTATGATTCTAGCTAGTGAAAACCTGGGTATAGTAGCCCAGCACCAGTGAGGCAATGTGGCATGACAGATAACCAGAAGGGCTGTCACAGAATCATAGAATCATTAGGTATTGGAAGGGACCTTAAAAAATCATCTAGTCCAATCCTCCAGCCCCAGCAGGATCACTTAGACCAAGTAACACAGGAACACATCCAGGCGGGTCTTAAACATCTCCAGTGAAGGAGACTCCACAACCACCCTGGGCAGCCTGATCCAGTTGTCTGTCACAATCACTGTGAAGAAGTTCCTTCTCATAGTGACATGGAACCTCCTATGTTCCAGCTTACAACTATTGCCCCTCGTGCTATCACAATGAGAATAGCCTGGCTCCATCCTCCTGACACCCACTCTTCAAATATTTGTACACATTAAGGAGGTCACCCCTCAGTATTGAAAACTGTGTACTTGACCCCCTCCCTGAAATGTTTTTACACCAGTGCACAGAGCATGGATAATAAAGTAGAGGAGCTGGAGGCTGTTGTGCAGCAGGAAAATTATGATATGGTAGCCATCACAGAAACCTGGTTGGATTAGTCCCACAACTGGAGTGTTGCAATTGATGGCTATCAACTTTTCAGAAGGGATAGGCAAAGAAGAAGAGGTAGTGAAGTAGCTCTGTATGTTAGACAAATGAAACTATTCAAACAAATGCAGGTGAGGATACAGTTGAGCCATTGTGGGTAAGAATTAGGTGTAAAGCCAGCAAGAGTGATACTGTGGTAGGAATCTGCTATAGACCACCCAACCAGGATAAGGAAACAGATGAAATATTTTTTATAGGCAGCTGGGAGAAGTTTCATGGTCACTGTCTCTTGTGCTCATGGGGGACTTCACTGTTTCTGATATCTCTTGGAAACATCACACAGCAGAGAGAGAACAGTCCAAGAGGCTCCTGAAGTATGTTGATGATAACTTGCTGATAGAACTGGTGAGGGAGCCAAACAGAGAAGATGCCCTTTTGGACCTGCTTCTTGTGATCAGGGAAGATCTTGTGGGAGAAGTAAAGGTTGGAGGCTGTCTAGGGTGTGGTGATCATGAGTTGATTGAGTCTTCAATCTCTGGCAACACAAGGAGAGGGACTAGTGAAAGCATTACCTTAGACTTCCAGAGGATGAACTTCAGCCTGCTCAGGAAACTGATGGACAAAGCCCCTTGGAAGGCTGTCCTAAAAGATATAGGAAGCCAGGAAGGCTGGACATACTTCAAGAGGGAAGTCTTAAGGGCACAGGAGCAGGCTGTTCCCATGAGATGAAGGATGAGTAAGCAGGGAAGGAGACCAGCCTGGCTAAGTAGGGATTTTTGGCTGCACCTCAAGAACAAAAAGAGAGTCTGTGACCTCTCAAGGAGGGTGCAGACCTCTCATGAAGACTTTAAGGATGCAGTCAAATTCTGCAGAAAGACAATCAGGATGGCCGAAGAACAGCTACAGCTCAACTCAGCTACAGCTGTTAAGGATACATTTTAAAAAATTCTATAAATACATTAATAACAAAAGGAGGATCAGGGAAGATCTCCATCCTGTTTTGGATCCAGAGGGAAACTTAGTAACGGATGATACAGAAAAGGCTGAGTTGCTCAATTCCTGCTGTGCCTCAGTCTGTTGGACAAGGGAAAGGATGTGGATATTGTTTACCTGGACTTTCAAAAATCCTTTAACACTGTTCCCATGGAATGCTCCATGATAAGCTGACTGCTCATGGCTTGGATGAGCACACAATCTGCTGGATAAAACACTGGTTGAACAGCTGGGCCCAAAGGCTGGTGGTTAATGGAGCTAAATCCAGCTGGCAGCCTGTCACCAGTGCTGTGCCTCAGGGCTCGGTGTTGGGACCATCTCTGTTTAACATCTTTATTGATGATCTTGACAAGGACTTAGANATTCTTATGAGGAAAGACTGAAAGAGCTGGGGCTCTTTAGTTTGAGGATGAGGAGGCTGAAAGGAGACCTCATCACTCTCTATAACTACCTGAAAGGACATTGTGAAGATGTTGGTGCTGGTCTCTCCTTAGAAGCAGTTAGTGATAGAACAAGAGGGAATGAGTTCAAGTTACAACAGGGTAGGTTTGGACTAGATATTAGGAAAAAACTTTTAAGAGAAAGGGTGGTCAAGCACTGGAATGGGCTTCTTAGGCAGGTTTTTGATCACCATCCCTGGATGAGGGTTGGATGAGGTGTTGAGGGATCTGGTTTAGAGATGAACTTGTAAGGTAGGGTAGATTTTTAGAATCAATGATCCCAGGGGTCTTTTCCAACCAGAGTGATTCTACGATTCTGTGATTCATTCAATGAGCTGTGAGTTGATCTGCAGAGTATCAGTGCTCAGGAATCCAGGATGTGGGTGATGTCAAGCAGGGTGCTGCACTCCTGCCATTCCTATATTTTGCTAAATAAATACAGACTTGAGACAAAAACTGACAAGTCCCAGGGTGAAGCACAGGTAAGGACATGCCCATGGCCACTAAGTAGGGTTTAAAGTCACCTTCTGTACTGCATCTGCTCCTTTTTGCTCTCCAAGCCATCCACACTCTTTGCCAGCTTCTACAACAACAAACATTGGGAGGATGTCCTTGTCCAGAACACTAAAAAATGCATCTCAGTTCTCTCCTATTCCCTAAAGCATCTGTCAGACTGGTGCTTATTTTCTGCTTAACACAAGACTATCTCCCTTTTTCAAACTCATTATCTTTCCATGAGACCGTCACATAAACCTTGTTTCAAGCTACAGTGAAGCTGCTGTCTCTGATGTGCAAGCAGCAGAAGATAGCAGAGATTCCTGACCCTAAGCTCCACAAGGTTTTGCTATTCTGACTTTCCTCCTAAAAACATACTTCTAGCATTCTGTCTGCAACAGAAACCAACAAAATCAATCAAATCACGTTATCCAGCTTCATGAGCTTTCACTGAAGGTACCAAATTGATCACTATTAAAGTCATTGTGTTACAAACAAAACCAAATGCCATTGAGACAAAGTGGGTTCCTTTACCTCTGCTTTTAACTTAGCCAATTCTTTGCTTCATTTACCCAATGATTATTCCACAACACAGTAATAGCTGAACATCTCATAGGGTCCTAGAGTCCCTTCCTATTATGCACTTATAAACAAAAGTCTCTCTCCCTGGGAACTCAAAAATCCATGTTTTAAACAAAGCAGAGCAAGTGACTAAAGAGACCACAGAGAAAAGACAGACCAAACATAAACAGAAATGACTAGATCTGTGTTAAGGGTTAACACCACTTGCTTGCCCACCCAACTGAACTCTGTGAACGTGTGCAGAAAATTTTAAGCTTTTAGACAGCTTCACCTGGAAATGCATAAAATAACTGAACACTCTTCTATCAGTTTGCAGCTGTATGTTTGGCTTGGCAGTTCACAGTCCTAGTAAGTTCAAACATAACAGTTCTATATATTTTTTGTATCCCACTTCTTGTATTATTCACAGCAGTGAAATCCTCGGGTACTGGAAAAAGGCAAGGAGACAGCTGAAGACTTACCTTTTTAATAATGTAAACTTATAATCAGTCACACAGACATCTCTCTGCACAGTTTACTTTGCAGAGTGCTTTACAATTGCATCTCTTCCCTTCCTGTTGTCCCCCACCAGACTACTGACATGAACAATTATTTGTTTCCCAGGATCATATGGGACAGTGTCAAGGGTACAGCTCATATTTAAGACTCATCATTATATTGTATTTAAACAAAAGACCAAATAAACAGAGCTGGACTGAACATTCTGCTTACAAAAACGTATCAGGAAAATATCCTTTTTGTGTTGTAGAGAGGTGGGTGTCAGTCTCCTCTCCCAAGTCACTGGTGATACGACAAGAGTAAAATGGCCAGGAGAGGTTTGGGTTGGACATCAATTTAACTGACAGATTGGTCAGGGGCTGGAACAGGCTGCCCAAGGAGGTAGTGAAACTGCCATCCCTAGAGGGATTCAAAAAACAGATGTGGCCCTACGGAACAGGGTTTAGTGGGCAGAGTGGGGTTGGGTTGGTGGTTGGACTGGATGACCTTGGAAGTCTCTTCCAACCTTAACGATTCAATGATTCTATGTATGACCTATGACAACTGTGGAGATCAATGTGTTTATCTGATTATATACCACTTCGTTCATTAATAATGAACCAACAATGAAGTATCATTAGCTCCTTGCTATTGTCAACTATTCACATGCACCACAAAGTTTTGAAGGTAACTGTTTAGGAATTCCTTTAAACTCAGGGTTTGTCTTTCATTCTGCCTATTATGCTCAATATACAAGACATATATTAACAATTTATGAAGGTAAGAATTTAAAATATCAATTAATATTCTGTACAATACAGAGTTAATGGAGAACTATTAACATTTGCAGCGGATTTCCTCCTTCCCACCAATGAAATAGTGGACTAACCCAAAACCAAATAGCTATTAGATGGAAGAAAATCCAAAAATATGGCCTAAAAATAAACTCGTTTTTAAAAATAAAATATCTTTCTGTGTGCCACATAAAGCAATTCTGGAAGAGTCCACGTCTAACAAGCTAAGGTTCTTCAAGCTTGATAACACTGTAAATGTTACCAGCTCCATTAACCACCATGGGAAAGTAAATTTAGATGGATTTTACTTAATTGACTTTAAAATAAAGCCATAGAAGGACTTCAAAGTTAATTATTGTAGCATCTAAAGCGTCTGCCCTTGTGGCCAAAAAGGCCAGTGGCATCATGGGGTGTATCAGAAGGGGGTGGTTAGCAGATCAAGAGAGGTCCTTCTCCCTCTCTACTCTGCACTGGTGAGACCACATCTGAAATATTGTGTCCAGTTCTGGGCGTCTCAGTTCCAGATGACACAGAACAACTGGAGAGAGTCCAGTGTAGAACAATGAGGGTGATGAAGGAAGTAGATCACGTTTTTTAGGAGGAAAGGCCGAGGGAGCTAGGCCTCTTTAGCTTGGAAAGGAGGAGACTGAGGGGTGACTTCATTAATTTTGATAAATATTTAAAGGGTGGGTGTCAGGAGGATGGAGCCAGGCTTTGCTCAGTGTCATCTAGTGGTAGAACAAGGGGCATTGGATGTAAGGTGGAATATCAGAAGGAACTCCTTCACAGTGGGGCAGACAGAGCACTGGAACATGCTGCCCAGGGTGGTTGTGGAGTCTCCTCTGGAGACATTTAAGACCCACCTGGATGTGTTTCTGTGTTGACTTGTTCTAGTTACTCCTTCTGTGGTGGGGAGATTGGACTAGATCTTCCAATGTCCCTTCCTGATGTTCTTTGATTCAAAATGTATTTTCCTGATGTGTGTGGGTTCATTTGGAAGGCTAAGTGCACATTCATAGGGACACAACCACATACCACACAAACACAGGCAGAGGAAGTTCAGGATTTCTTGAAAGCAGAAATGTAGCCTGACAGGTATTCCAGGTGAAACCAAGGACCAAGTGATGCTAGAAAAGGTTCACATTTCTGTTGGTAAGCCACTGTCTTTAAATGTACTGCTTCAAATAATGAAAGGAATATTCAATAATATTCATGAAGTCTGGGATTTTCAGAGATGTTTAAAGGAGGTTACTCCTTAAACAAATCCAAGCCAAAAATATAAATATCCATTTCCAGCAAAACGGAAAATATTGTGCATTGGAGTTTAGCCACTCACCTCACGAGGCTGTTGCGTTGTGCTCAAAATCCACACACACAACTATTCGCCCCTGCCAATCACTGCATTAACGGTGTCCATGTTCAGTATGAAATGCAAAATGCATAACCTGAGATAACCTAATGTCTGCACTTCAAATATTGAAACAAGCAAATTTTTTTTTTAAGAATATGGGCTAAATGTTACCTAAACAGAACTATGCACTGACCTGAAGAGAGTAAACTCATCATGAGAAGGACTCATCAGTTTGAGCACTGTGTTGGCACAGTTTTCATTTTGCAGTTCACAGAATCACAGAACATCAAGGATTGAAAGAGACCCCAAAGTCTGTCTATTCCAAGCACAGCAGGATCACCTAGATCAAGTTGCACAGGAACATATCTGGGTGAGTTTTAAATGTCTCCAGTGAAGGAGACTCCACAACCACCCTGGACAGCCTGTTCCAGTGCTCTGTCACCCTCACTGTGAAGAAGCTCCTTCTCATATTGATGTGGAACCTTCTATGTTCCAGCTTACAAACATGCCCCTTATCCTATCATTAGACAAAACCAAGTAGAGCCTGGCTCCATCCTCCTGACACCCACCCTTCAAATATTTATCAACATTAATGAGGTCACCCCTCAGTCTCCTCTTCTCCAAGCTAAAGAGGCCCAGCTCCCTCAGCCTTTCCTCCTAAAAGACGTGTTCTGCTTCCTTCATCATCCTCACTCTACACTGGACTCTTCAGAAGTTCTGTGTCCTTCTGGAACTGAGGGCCCCAGAACTGGGGTTGGACTAGATGATCTTTCAAGGTCCCTTCCAACTTCTCATATTCTGTGATTCTGTGTGATTCTATGAGGGCCTTCTTGGCTGAAATAAGATGCTGAGTCCCAGACACCCAGCTGCCAACAATTCCATTACAGACTTTTAGTTTTGATAGCCTGAGCCACCAACAGACTTTGCTGTGTATCTTGAATCAGTGGGCACATAGTTTATTTTAAACTGTTGAATGGTTCCACTGCATATACACATCAAATATAGAGGGTGTCATGCTTAACACTCAACTTCTACATGACATTACTGTCCATCACCCACTGAACAAGTTGCAAGTAATTTGTCTTTTAATATGATGGAATATATTGTAGAAGATGGGTTAAACAAAGGTCAAATAAATAGTCTGGCAGCTACTGATAGGCAAAGATCCCCTACTCTCAGATCACATCTCTGTAAAAAAACATACGTGTCTAGGAAAACCAAGTAAATTTTGCTCTAAGTTTTCTTTCACATCTCCTTTTTTTCCTTTTTGAAGAAAGCAAACAAGGGTTACACAGAGGGACATAAGTTCAAAATGATGGTGTGTCTGCCAGCAAATGTCTAGATGCCAGTCTAGCTAGAAACAACACTTTGAACATACAGGCAAGGAACAGTTTCCTTAGCAACCAGGGCAAAAGCTCTAAAAACATATCTTCTGCTTTGTGCTGCTTCGCCCTTCTCCAACTCAGTCTGCCACCTGTCACTCATGGATTTAATTGAGTTTAACATTTTATAAAGTTCATATGGAAGCATTTGTGCTAGTGGAGGAACCGTTAATGCTAAATAAATTCTGGAGGGTGGGGGGGAATAAATCCATCCTGGCAATAGGAGGTGGATGTGGTTTGCACATCAAATGGGATGTAGATGAGGCACTGAGCATTAAACAGTTGTCTGGTTTATCAGAGTGACACTGGCCCTTTCAAATACCAAATCACCTCTCCACAGAGACTTTGTTCTGGCAGAGATTTTGAACCATTTCTGCTCACCTGCCTTTGCACACGTGTTTGCAAAGCAGATTTGGGGCTCAGCTGCTGCTTCTTCCCTCTTTATACAAATGTTATCAGAAGGTACAGGAGATAATGTCTAAGTCTCATTATATTTTAAAATATATGGCCAACTGTTATTCCATAAATACTAAATACTGACACATTCTAAACTATCCTAGAAAATTAACTACCCTGTATTGCAAGGAAAGGTGAGGGGATGGAGAGGAGACAACAGATCAATTTTATCTTCAACAATTTCTCACCCTTTTCAATAAAAATAGTATTATTTTTATATTATTATCCTATTTTTTCCCCTATATCCAGGCTTCTTAAAGCTTCTTACAGTTTCCAAGTGTCAACTTGGATGTGTGAATTCAGGTTTCTGTGCATACTTACAAGACCTGCAGTTCTTGTATGCAGAGAAGATGTTTTCTCCTTCAAACTTAGAGAAAAGCCTTTGTAGCATGAGATACTGCATGTTATCAGATGCACATGAGATTTTGATTTGGCAGCATACGTCAGGCAGCACAGAGCCTTGTAGCTGTGCTAGTACATGCTGTAGTTGGATTTCTGTGCTGGTTATGCTCCTTTTATCAGGGAACACAAATAAACTCACATACAAACAGCCAGCAAGGAATTCCTCTTCTCTTCTGTCCTGCTAATGGGTACACAGGATTTGCTCCATCCTTACTACAACTTTCAAGGGAGGTACCCTGTGTAAGGAATGTGAATGAGTCTGAGCCAGCAGTGTACTCAGGTGGCCAAGAAGCCAATAGGTGTCCTGGCTTGTACCTGAAATAGTGTGGACAGCAGGAACAGGGAGGTGATCTTCCCCCTGTACTTGACATTGGTAAGGACACACCTCAAATCCTGGGTTCAGCTCTTGGCACCTGACTCCCAAGAAGGACACTGAGGTGCTGGAGTGTGTCTGGAGAAGGGTAGTGAGGGTCCTGATGGTCTGATAAACAAGTGCTTTTTGCTGTAGCTGAGGGAACTGCGCTTGTTTAGCCTGGAGAAGAACAGGGGTTGTTTAGACTATAGAAAAAGAGGCTGAAAGGTGATCTCACTCTCTACAACTAACTGGAAAGATGTAGGAGTGAGGTGTGTGTTGGTTTCTTCTCCCAAGCAAGAAGTACTAGAATCACAGAATCACAGACCATCAGGGATTGGAAAGAATTTTGAAAGATCATCTAGTCCAATTGCCCTGCCTGAGCAGGATCACCTAGATCAAATTGCACAGGAACATGTCCAGGTGGGTTTGAAATGTCTCCAGCGAAGGAGACTCCACAACCCTTCTGAGCGGTGAGTTCTACTGCTCTGTCACCCTCACTGTAAAGAAAATTATTTTCATATTTATATGCAACTTCCTATGTTCCAGATGACACAAATAGTGGAGGTTTAGGACATGAGGACGAATGTCTTCATTGAAACAGTTGTCAAAGTCTGATCAGGCTGTCCAGGGCAGTGGTGGTGTCCCCATTCCTGCAGAGACTGGAAAGCTGTGGAAATGCTATGCTACAGGACATGGCTTAATGGTGACCCAGCAGTATTGAGTTAAGGGTTGATCTTAAAGGTCTCTTCCGGCAAACTGACCCTGTAGTTCTATGATTTTATTAATACAAGGGCTTATGGTATAGAAATCTGCATCTGGTTTTCAGACCTTTAGAAGTTATCAGCTTCTGTAACTATACCAATAACCTATGAAAATGAGATGGAACTCTGCTTCCATATCTCACATGTGGAAGTCTTACACAGAAGGACTATCTCCCATTTCAAAACCTAAACTCAGCTTCCTTTTTGAGCAGACTAGGATTTTTTAAAAGTGAAGCATCGTCTCAGAGGACATGGTAATATTTTGCGAGCCTCTGTAACAGTTTCATATTTATAAAACAAACAAAACCTACAAAACCAACACTGGTTCTTTAAAAAATAAATTTATTACTGATTAATCAATGATGTTTTAAATAACAACTAAACTGCTAGAATATCCTAACACCTCTGAGAGATGTCTGAATGAGACATGCATAGAAATCAACAAGACAGGAATGCCTCTTGACTTTAAACCATCTGCATATTTCTCTAGGTTGGTTAGGTGCTGATATCCCTGGATGCTTTAGTCACAGCAGTACTGTCACACACACTTCTGAAACATGTGCACCAAGATGATGAAAGGAGTAGAACATCTCCCTGATGGGTCTCTTGAGCTTGGTAAAAAGGAGACTGAAGGGTGACTTCGTTAGTGTTGATAAATATGGAAAAGGTGGGTGTCAGAGGGATGGAGCCAGGCTCTGCTTAGTGTCATCTAATGATAGGACGAGGGGCACTGGATGTGAGCTGGAACAGAGGAGGTTCCCCATCAATATGAGAAGGAACCTCTTCACAGTGAGGGTGACAGAGCACTGGAACAGGCTGCCCGGGGGAGTTGTGGAATCTCTGGAGACATTTAAAACCCACCTGAGCATGTTCCTGGGAAACTTAATCTGGTTGATCCTGCTGTGATGAGGGGATTGACTAGATGATCTTTCAAGGTGTCTATCATAGAGTCATAGAATTAAAGAATAATAGAATAATAGAATAATTACAGATTGGAAGGGACCTCAAAAGATCATCTAGTCCAATCCTCCAGCCCCAGCAGGATCACCTAGACCAAGTCATACAGGAACACATCTAGGCGGGTCTTAAACATCTCCAGTGAAAGAAATTCCACAACCTCCCTGAGCAGCCTGCTCCAGTATCAAGCCCTGATGTTCTGTGATTCTGTCATCCAGTGGTAGGACAAGTGGCAATGGGTGTAATCTGGAACAAAAGAGGTTCCACATCAATATGAGAAGGAATTTCTTCATAGTGAGGGAGACAGAGCACTGAAAGAGGCTTCCCAGGAGAGTTATGGAGTCTCCTAGTCTTCTTCTCTGCAGATGTTTAAAACCCGGTGGATATGTTCCTGTGCAACTTAATCTAGGTGATCCTGGTAGGGCAGGGGAATTGTTCTAGGTGATCTTTCAAGATCCCTTCCAATCCATAATGTTCTGTGATTCTGTGATCCATGCAGAAATACTTACCTGTTCCTAACAGACCAATTTGTGTAGCCCCTTAGAAATCCCTATATCATGTCAGCCTGAAGTTTGGAGTATTTTCAAATCCGTTCTCCAAAGTCAATTTCCCCATTTGCTGAAGCCATCTGCAGAATCGCAGCTCTCAGTCTGACAGCCTGTCCTTCCACTGCTGTAAACAAACAAAACATCAGGCAAAAATTATTTGTAATAGTTTTTCACTTAGAGAAATTTATCATTGTTGGCTTTTATTGATTGTACCGGAGTGACTAGTTGCTTCAGAAGGTTCTTTCTCCCATGTGTGCTGGCATTGTTATGTACATTGTTTTTCTGAGAAAACACTTAGTTCTGTGTGAGAAAACTCCTCTGCTTTTCCAAACAAACCTCAGACATACAAGCCAGCAGATAGGATGGTTCAAATAGCAGGGAAAGGGAAGGAACTCTCACTGTGTCCTTCCGCAGCCTTTATTTTACTCCACTTTTCTCTTTCTCATAAACAACAGCAATACAGTTGGTAAAGTGGAAAGGGTATAGAAGATGCAAACCTGAATTGGTGAATCAAGTAAAATTCACTCTGGGAGGAGAAAAGAAAGGAACTACCTGAAAGGTAATGAAAAATGGAAAGAAGACTGTGTTAGAGTAGGAAGGGGAGCGCATGGGAAGAGGAGTTAGGCTGGGCTTGATGATCGTAGAGGTCTTTTCCTGCCTCAATAATGCTGTGAGTCTGAGATGTGCTTGCAGAGCAACAGCTTTTCTGGTCCCATGGCAGTTAATAGGAAGTTCGATTTTGAGAGTCAAGATATTATCCATGTCATTTAAACAGTATTTGGCAGACACTTAACCACAGATGGAAAGAAAATTAGAAAAAAGATGAGAAAATAAAATCCCTATAGGTGTTCAACAATGGAAAGATGTTCTTCATTTGCAGGCTTTCAGAGTCTAATGTTGTGCTTTTCAGTTTGTTGTTAAGGTTGCACTTAGTCTGTTCTAGAGACAGACACCCGATTACTAGCAATAGATTTGAACAAGGGAAGAGCAGATTCACTTGAGGTGGACAGGTAGTCGTGCCACTCTAACAGCCGTATCTTCCAGCTCAGTCCCATTCACACTCAGAACTGGAACATAAATGTGGAAAAATAGCACAAATTAGTGACATCTCAGTCTGGTAGACAAAGGCTTCATTACTCCCCATATGGTGCTGAAATGTAAAAGCAGATATATCAGTTTCTAAGTTCCATCAGGAGCAGTGGGGGAAAATGTTTTGAAAATGAAGGAAAGTCACATAGAGTGGAAGGAGGAGGATGCAGCTCTGCTGAGAGAAGTGATTAATTTCATAGGAAAGAAACAAAGAAGATATTGATTGCCATTGATAATGTGTGTGTCTGTTCTTCCGAGCAGGAAGAAGGTTTTTTTATAGTTCCTGAGCCTCTGTTACTCACTGTGTTACTCACTGTGACCTCTGGTATTACTGGACACCTAACAGACCTACTTAGAGAAGAAAGCTAGAAGAAAACGTTTGGGAAGTTCTGTTTATCCTGGATTTATATCCAAAGAGATAAACAAGTGCAGTTATCCCTGCAAGCTCTGCCTCTCACTGCACAAAACATTATTCCAAGACTGTGAAAATGACGTAAACCCTTTTATCAGAAAAACTCAAAAACCGACTTGAAGAACAAAATCAACTTAGCATTTCAGCAAAAAGATACTGCCACAGGTGCCAGAAAATACATATATGTGACACTCAATTCATACATCTGGCAAGAAATGCAGCACAAGGGTACATACAGAGGAAACCATAGAATCATTCAGGTTGGAAAAGACCCTTGGAATCATTGAGTCCAACCATCAACCCTATGCTACAAGTTCACCCTTAAACCGTATTTCCACATTTGTATTCACAACCTTCAGGAAACACTTGGACTGCCTTCCACTAAAGTACTATTGCAATATTTATACCAAATCCTGGGAAACATCAAAAGCGGTGTGGCCAGCAGATCAAGAGAGCTGATTCTTCCCCTATACTCTGCCCTTGTGAGATCCCACCTTGAGTACTGTGACCAGTTCTGGTGTCCCCATCTCTGGTTGACCGAACTAGAGAGGATGATTTCAAGCTCCAACAGGATAGGTTTGCATTGGAAATCAGGAAAAAAATTCTTCACAGAAAGAGTGGTCAGGCACTGGAATGGGCTGCCTAGGATGATGGTTGAATCACAATCTGCATGAGTTTAAAAGACGTTTAGATGGAGTGTTGGGAGATCTGCTTTAGGGGTGAACTTGTAAAGTAGAGTTGATGGTTGGACTTGATGATCCCAAGGGTCCTTTTCCAACCTGATTGATTCTAAGATTCTATGATCTACTGTCCAGAGGAGGACACAAGGATGATCCAGTGGCTGTAGCACCTCTGCTGTGAGGACAGGCTGAGGGAACTGGGATTGTTCAACCTAGAGAAGAGAAGACTTCATGGTGACCTTATAACAACCTTCCGATATTTGAAGGAAACCACAAGAATGTTGGAGAGGGACTTTTTACAAGAGTGTCCAGTGATAGGACATGGGGAAATTACTTCAAACTGTAGGAGAATAGGTTGAGATTAGAACTTTGCCGTAAATTCTTCAGTACAGGGTGGTCAGAGTCTAGAATAGGTTACCCAGAGAGGTTGTGGATCATAGGATCATAGGATGTTAGGGGTTGGAAGGGACCCAAGAGATCATCGAGTCCAACCCCCCTGCCAGAGCAGGACAAAACTATCTATGCCTGCTCCCTGGAGATGTTTCAGACCAGTCTGGATGAGGCTTTGAGCCACCTGGTCTAGTCAAGAGGCATTGCTGCTCATGTCTCGGAGGTCAGATTAGATGATCTCTGAGGTTGCTTCCTGCCTAAGCCATTTTATAATTCTATGAATTCCTTGAACAGGTTACTATAAATACAGTAAAAAATTAGGTTGATCTTGCCTGCCATTAATCAACTTCCTCCTTCTTGTCTTTCACATTTTGGATAAAGTATAAAAGTTTTTGTTTGGAATAAAAGTAGTTAAAGACAAGATAAACTATAAAGCTCAGACTGACTTGACCACCTCACCACAAGATATATCCCTGTCCTTGAGTTACAAACTTGGTATCAATTTAGCTCCCCAAAAACTTTCAGGTCCCTGTTCCACCAGAATGTAAGATTACTAATTGTAGAGTAAGGGTGACACAACAGTAACTCAGAAATCATCTCACACTTGATCTAACATCTTATTTTGGTGCTTTAGAGAATTAACAGATAAACGTCCAAGGAAACAAAAAGTGACACTGATCTGTGTGGAACATCCCTATAAAATGTCAGCAACTGTGTCGAAAAATCCATCCCAGAAGCAGGAAGGACCCTGAGAGAGAGATAAAGTAAACAAGACATTCTGAATATGGGAAGCCTGAAGAAAACAGAAATTTGGCAATTGTAGTCCAGATGCACCACAGGGGAGGAAAAAACCTCATCATATTCCAGACTGATTGCAGCACTTCTCAGCAAAGAGTAATTGCTTCCCTATGTAAAAGCAAGAGCACTCAGCAAGGAAAAAACCCTGAGATGAACTGAAACCATTAACTGAAACCAGGTGTCTTAAGAGTCAAGGTTTTCTGAGCATGAGGAACAGTCATAGAGAAACACCATAAACTCAATATCAAGAATTTTCTTTAGTACTCTGTGTTCTTTATACTGAGGTTTAATAAGTCCTCCAAAAGACTTGCACTTTTCTTCTCTGCAGGTACAGCCAAATTTTCAAAGGAACTTAAGAAAGGACAAATCTCAGGAGTTACAGTCTCAGTTCAGTGGAGATAAGAATCAACAGTATCTTCTTTTTTCTTTTTCCACACCACTTAAATCTCTTCTCTTCCTCGAGAGGCTTGCAGAGCTTCCTGCTCCAAAACAGAATAGAATACTACCAAACCAATCTCCTTTGTAGTTAATCAATATCAGTCCTTTGAGCCTTGTCAAGAACACTACACTCCAGGTTAAACAAATAAAAAACCGAAAACGAACCCAAACCAGAAGGAAAGTAAGCTGAGCTTACAAAGCTTGAGGAATGAGTTTCCTGCTTTTAAGTGACTCCTTTCCTATGTTCCTAAATAAAGAGAATGTGTGTAGATCCCTGCAAAGCTTAGCAGAAAAAATACAAAAGAGTAAGTGATTAAAGAGAGAAGAAGATGAAAACCAAAACTGCCTGAGAATATTATCCTCTCCCATAAATCTAACATGTACAGATCAAAAGGGTATATTAAATTCCATCCCCATNTCTTCCCCTATACTCTGCCCTTGTGAGATCCCACCTTGAGTACTGTGACCAGTTCTGGTGTCCCCATCTCTGGTTGACCGAACTAGAGAGGATGATTTCAAGCTCCAACAGGATAGGTTTGCATTGGAAATCAGGAAAAAAATTCTTCACAGAAAGAGTGGTCAGGCACTGGAATGGGCTGCCTAGGATGATGGTTGAATCACAATCTGCATGAGTTTAAAAGACGTTTAGATGGAGTGTTGGGAGATCTGCTTTAGGGGTGAACTTGTAAAGTAGAGTTGATGGTTGGACTTGATGATCCCAAGGGTCCTTTTCCAACCTGATTGATTCTAAGATTCTATGATCTACTGTCCAGAGGAGGACACAAGGATGATCCAGTGGCTGTAGCACCTCTGCTGTGAGGACAGGCTGAGGGAACTGGGATTGTTCAACCTAGAGAAGAGAAGACTTCATGGTGACCTTATAACAACCTTCCGATATTTGAAGGAAACCACAAGAATGTTGGAGAGGGACTTTTTACAAGAGTGTCCAGTGATAGGACATGGGGAAATTACTTCAAACTGTAGGAGAATAGGTTGAGATTAGAACTTTGCCGTAAATTCTTCAGTACAGGGTGGTCAGAGTCTAGAATAGGTTACCCAGAGAGGTTGTGGATCATAGGATCATAGGATGTTAGGGGTTGGAAGGGACCCAAGAGATCATCGAGTCCAACCCCCCTGCCAGAGCAGGACAAAACTATCTATGCCTGCTCCCTGGAGATGTTTCAGACCAGTCTGGATGAGGCTTTGAGCCACCTGGTCTAGTCAAGAGGCATTGCTGCTCATGTCTCGGAGGTCAGATTAGATGATCTCTGAGGTTGCTTCCTGCCTAAGCCATTTTATAATTCTATGAATTCCTTGAACAGGTTACTATAAATACAGTAAAAAATTAGGTTGATCTTGCCTGCCATTAATCAACTTCCTCCTTCTTGTCTTTCACATTTTGGATAAAGTATAAAAGTTTTTGTTTGGAATAAAAGTAGTTAAAGACAAGATAAACTATAAAGCTCAGACTGACTTGACCACCTCACCACAAGATATATCCCTGTCCTTGAGTTACAAACTTGGTATCAATTTAGCTCCCCAAAAACTTTCAGGTCCCTGTTCCACCAGAATGTAAGATTACTAATTGTAGAGTAAGGGTGACACAACAGTAACTCAGAAATCATCTCACACTTGATCTAACATCTTATTTTGGTGCTTTAGAGAATTAACAGATAAACGTCCAAGGAAACAAAAAGTGACACTGATCTGTGTGGAACATCCCTATAAAATGTCAGCAACTGTGTCGAAAAATCCATCCCAGAAGCAGGAAGGACCCTGAGAGAGAGATAAAGTAAACAAGACATTCTGAATATGGGAAGCCTGAAGAAAACAGAAATTTGGCAATTGTAGTCCAGATGCACCACAGGGGAGGAAAAAACCTCATCATATTCCAGACTGATTGCAGCACTTCTCAGCAAAGAGTAATTGCTTCCCTATGTAAAAGCAAGAGCACTCAGCAAGGAAAAAACCCTGAGATGAACTGAAACCATTAACTGAAACCAGGTGTCTTAAGAGTCAAGGTTTTCTGAGCATGAGGAACAGTCATAGAGAAACACCATAAACTCAATATCAAGAATTTTCTTTAGTACTCTGTGTTCTTTATACTGAGGTTTAATAAGTCCTCCAAAAGACTTGCACTTTTCTTCTCTGCAGGTACAGCCAAATTTTCAAAGGAACTTAAGAAAGGACAAATCTCAGGAGTTACAGTCTCAGTTCAGTGGAGATAAGAATCAACAGTATCTTCTTTTTTCTTTTTCCACACCACTTAAATCTCTTCTCTTCCTCGAGAGGCTTGCAGAGCTTCCTGCTCCAAAACAGAATAGAATACTACCAAACCAATCTCCTTTGTAGTTAATCAATATCAGTCCTTTGAGCCTTGTCAAGAACACTACACTCCAGGTTAAACAAATAAAAAACCGAAAACGAACCCAAACCAGAAGGAAAGTAAGCTGAGCTTACAAAGCTTGAGGAATGAGTTTCCTGCTTTTAAGTGACTCCTTTCCTATGTTCCTAAATAAAGAGAATGTGTGTAGATCCCTGCAAAGCTTAGCAGAAAAAATACAAAAGAGTAAGTGATTAAAGAGAGAAGAAGATGAAAACCAAAACTGCCTGAGAATATTATCCTCTCCCATAAATCTAACATGTACAGATCAAAAGGGTATATTAAATTCCATCCCCATCCCTCTTCATAACATGCAAAGTTTTCCTGCACCCATTATTTTTCAGTCAGTTGCATCATTAACTGGGGTTCTCAAGCCTCATTAATTATTTGCATGCACCATATTTAAGCCTTTTAATTAGACTTGTAATTATAATAGTCAGTAAAACATCATTACAAATTATTCCCCCAATCAGAGTTTCCAAATAAATTTTATCTCCTTTTATAATATCCTAAGCACATAAGAAATTAAAAAGAGCTTTTCACATTAGGCATCATTTCAAAATATAAAGCCTCAAGTTCTGCACATGGGTACTACCAACATTCTGTCATCACTCACAGTCATCCAGGTTCCTCCAGAGAATATTTTAATACTCTGACAAGATCTCAACTACTTTTATTGCATTCTTCTCCCACTTACAAAATATCAGCATGACACTGCATGTCAGTATTCAAGCTTGTGTGAAATATATGGATTAAAACACCATAATTTATATTCAGTCCACTCCTACTCCACTCACCATTTGGGATGCAGCTATCAAAAACCCACTGCACTCGAAGTCTCCTTTTCAAAGAACCTCATCCTCACAGTACTACACTTACTCCAGTAAGACTTCTATAATCTAGAATTTTCCCTTCTTTACACACACAGAATCACACAGAATCATTCATTTTGGAAAAGAACCTTGGGATCATTGAGTCCAACCATCAACGCTACTGTACAAACTCATCCCTCAACCACATTGCCCAATCTAAGCGTCTTAAATTCATTTAGGGATGGGGACTCAATCACAGTATCACAGTATTACCAAGGTTGGAAGAGACCTCATAGATCATCAAGTCCAACCTGTCACCACAGAGCTCAAGGCTAGACCATGGCACCAAGTGCCACGTCCAATCCTGCCTTCAACAACTCCGAGGACAGTGACTCCACCACCTCCTTGAGCAGGCCATTCCAGTGGCCAATGACTCTCTCCGTGAAGAACTTTCTCCTCACCTCAAGCCTAAATTTCCCCTGGCACAGCTTGAGGCTGTGTCCTCTTGTTCTAGTGCTGGCTGCCTGAGAGAAGAGAGCAACCTCCTCCTGGCCACAACCACCCCTCAGGTAGTTGTAGACAGCAATAAGGTCTCCCCTGAGCCTCCTCTTCTCAAGGCTAAACAATCCCAGCTCCCTCAGCCTCTCCTCATNAAGAGGATGGGGCCCAGTACTGATCCCTGAGAGACACCGCTAGTGACCGGCCGCCAGCTGGATGTGGCACCATTCACCACCACCCTGGACAGCCCATTCCAGTTCCTGTGCCTTTTGTTACATGAAAGGTTTCTCTAAACATTTTGTAGAACAGTAGAAAGTTATAAGTTTATTACAAGAGCAAAACAAGAACAATTCTGTGTTGTCAGCTGTCAGGGGAAAACATCACTTACCGCTTTACCATTCTCTTGGCAAGTTGATGTAAGCAATGGGTAGCACACAGTCTGTACTCAACAATCTTGTTCAGAGGATTCAGAGTGGGTGAATGGTCAGATTTATTGGTTTTACCAGCTTGCTGGAGGTCTTGAATTTTTTTTTAAAGGGAGATGCTCATTAGTATTAGAATTAATCCAGAATACTCAGAATTTAAAGGGTTTTTTTTATACCTTTAATATCGTTAGAAACACAGAATTATAGAATCACAGAATGGTAGAGGTTGGATGTCACCCCTTGAGATCATCTAGTCAAACCCTCCTGATACAGCAGGTTCCCTTAGAGAAAATCACACAGAAACATGTCCAGGCAGGTTTCAAATGTCTCTAGTAGCCAGAGACTCCATGATATCTCTGGGCAGCCAGTTGCAGTGCTCTCTTTCCCCCACTGCAAAAAATAATTGTTTCCTTATATTCAAATTTAATTTCCTATGTTCTAATTTATGCCCATTGACCCTTGTCTATTGCTGGGTACTACAGAGAATATCCTCGTCTCATCCCCTTGACACTCACTCTTTAGATACGTACAAGCATTAATGAGGTCCCCTGCGCAGTTTCCTCTCTAGGTTAAACAAACTCATCTGTCTCAGCCTCTTCTCAGAAGGAAGATGCTCCAACTCCCTCATTATTTTAGTGGCTCCATGCTGGACTCTCTCCTGTAGCTCCCAGTCCCTCTTGGCCACAATGACAGCCTACGGTCCACAGGCACCCCAGGTCCTTTTCTCCAAAGGTGGTCTCAAAGCAGGTCAGTCCCCAGCTTTCTCTTGCCATGCAACTCAGTACATGCTGTGATCACCACACTTCTCGTTGAGGTGTTTAAGGCTGAGCTGGATGAGGCTCTGGCCAGCCTGATCCAGGGTGGGGTGTCCCTGCCCATGGTAGGGGAGTGGAACTGGATCATCCTGTGGTCCTTTCTAACCCTGACTGATTCTATGACTTGGTCTGAGTGATCCTGCTGTGTCAAGGGGATTGACCTAGATGAGATTTTGAGGTCCCTTCCAATCCCTAATGATTCTATGATTCTATGATTGTTTTGTTTCTGAACAGGAACACTACAGGAGTAATGAAATATTCACCAAAAGAAAAGGATTGTTTAAATAGTATTCAATTAATTTATGTAGAATTTTGAATAACATTTCTGCCTATATGTTTCAACTTCATTTAAAATAGATAATTTCTTTTAAGACCAGAGATTCTTACACCAGTAATTTTTTGCCCATAACCAGTAACACAAGATCTTGATAGCTCACATACTCTTCTTGCTCAGGCAAACTGCCAATACGAGTTCTTTGAGCAACAAGAAAAGCTTGAATTTTGAGATTACTGAGTCTGAGATTACTTGAGTAGACAAACTGTTAAAGCAAGATCCAAAGGGCACTTTTCTTTTATCAGGCACAATAGGTACACTGGAAAATAACTCTCCTTTTATCCAGTGCAGTATGAGGCCCTAATAATTGCCAGCATCAAGCAGGTTAGATTGTTGAGAGCAGTGCTGCACACAGAAAGAAACACAATCCTTTTCTTGAGACTCAGAAGTAGTATAAAGTATGAAAGATGATAACTCTGTATATATTTAGGGTGAACATCACCTTTTTTTATGGGAGCAAAAAAGAACTAGACTCCATGATGTGTCTGCAAACTGTTTCTGTAAGTCTTTATGGCTTCGGGATTTCTTTTTTTCTGCCTTTCTCAGTGCTAGAGCTGATCTAGTGCTACCCCTCATCTGCTGCCTCTAATTCTCATCTCAGCTCCTGTCAAATGTCAGGGAATGCTTTGCCTTATGAAAGATTTTTTCACTGGTGTCACTGGCCTTTGGGCAAGCCAACACCATTTTATTAAAAAGTTATTCTGGCTACCTAAAACAAATCCATTAACTTACATCTCAGCTGTGGAACTCACAAATATGTGTTATAGAAAAAATCAGGCACTTAATGCAGAAGTCTTTGTGGAGTCTTACTTGATGAACTATCGGAAAAATAGTGAATGTCTCCAAGTTTGGAATAACTAAATATGTCTCTCTTATAACTAAATAAGGCATCACTAAACATTGTATAAGCTTATTGTTTTTTTTTAACAGATGTCCATATGTGTTATTTGACAGCAGAAGTGCCTGTGTGATCAGCAGAAGACCAGTTCAATAGAAAAACAGGTGTCACCATTCAGAGTTCTGCTGTGCCCAGATATTTTAAGAGTCAGTCTCAATCTTCATAGATCTCCACAGTTCAGAAATCATGAAGAAGAAAAGAAGAAGAAAGAAGAAGAGGAAGATGAAGAGGAAGAAGAGGAAGAAGAAGAAGACGAGGAAGAAGAGGAAGAAGACGAGGAAGAAGAGGAAGAAGAGGAAGAAGAGGAAGAAGAGGAAGAAGACAAAGGAGGAAAGAAGAAGTAAGTGCAAATCACTGAGGAAGAAGAAAGAAAGAGGAGGGACAGAAACTTTTCAAACTTTTGAAATCCAAACCATTATGCAGAATACACAAAAATTATAGTTTCAGATTCTGCTCTGCTTTTAAAGCAGAACGGCCAGTACATAGAAATTTATTTATTTTTTCCCCTGAGACAGCCACTTTCCTGATTTGGTTCTGCTAAAATCGCAGAATCATGGATACACTTAACTTGGAAAAAGCCTTCAAGATCATCAAGTCCAACCATTAACTTGGATGTACCAACCTCCACCAATAAACCATGTCCCTTGTGTGTTTCTTCTCATTTTGCATTTTTTTTCCTCTAACTTACAGTAACAGGAGATGCCAATCAATTTCTCCATGCAGCAGTTCTGAAGTGCTGTGTAGCACCTTGGAAACAAGGCAAAAGGCAAGTGTTACTGTTACCATAAATAAATCAAGTAAATATTAATGCTTCTGGGGGAATTCTGTGCTGGTCCTGTATTTCTCATAAGATAAGTTATTACAAACCAAAAGCATGAGGAAAAATTGAAGCTTCAGCAGTGCACCATATTTCAAATAACCTGCTAACTATAATATTTTAAGTCTGGAATAAACTGCAAATAAAGTAGTTAAAATCTTAGTACGTCAGGCAAAGTCATGGGTCTAGCAAAGCTGTCAATGCTGAAAGCATGATCTAATTTAAGAAGCTAAAAATGTATTCTCCATTCAAATTGCAACCTCAGACAGAAATTCATTTAATAAACTGCTTCAAAAGACTGCCTTTAATAGACAGGGACAGAGGGTCAGACTCAGTCAGCTACTCAGTCTTGCAAATGAAGATTATCAGCTACGCAGCTCCAGGTCCCCTTTTATTTTAACGTGATGCAGCATATTTAATTTACCTGTCTGCTGAGAAAGCTTCATCTGAAATCACTGAACCACAGAATCACTCTGGTTGGAAAAGACCCCTGCAATCATCAAGTCCAACCATCTACCCTACCTTACAAGTTTATCCCTAAACCATATCCCTCAACACCTGCCACCTTCCAGTCCATTGGGGCCTCCCCAGCTAGCCAAGATTTTGAGTAAATAATAGGAAGTGGCTTGGCGACCACATCTGCCAACTCACTCAGCTCTCTTGGGTGCTATCCATCTGGCCCCATAGACCTTATTGTGGCCTTCCAATATCTGAGAGGAGCCTACAAAAAGGCTGGGGAGGGACTATTTAGGACGGTGGGTAGTGACAGGACTAGGGGTAATGGAGCAAAGCTGGAGATGGGTAGATTTAGAGTGGATGTGAGGAGGAAGTTGTTCACCGTGAGAGTGGTGAGAGCCTGGAATGGGTTGCCCAGAGAGGTGGTTGAGGCCCAATCCCTGGAGGTGTTTAAGGCCTAGATGGGGCTCTGTCCAGCCTGGTCTAGGATGTGGTGTCCCTGCCCATGGTGGGGGGAGTTGGACCTGGATGATGCTGTGGTCCCTTCCAAACCTGAGAGATTCTGATTCCATAACTTCTCCAGTGAAGTGATCCTGCTGTGTCAGGGAGATTGGACTAGATGATCTTTTGAGGTCCCTTCTAATCCCTGATGATTCTATGATTCTATGATTTGTTTAGGTCTAGGTGGTGTAGCAGGCCTCTGGCCACTTCCTCTCCAGTTGTGATGGCCTCATTCGGTTTCCCCTCTCTGTCTCCCAGCTCATGAGGTCTGTTATCCAGGGAACACCCAGTTCCACTGCTAAAGACTGAGGCAAAGTAGTTATTGAGCACCTCAGAGTTTTCTGCATCATCTGTTACTAGGTTTACCTCTGCATCCAAAGTAGGGTGGAGAACTTCCCTGGTCCTCCTTTTGTTATTAATATATTTATAGAAACTTTTAATTAATCCTTAACAGCTGTTGCTGATTTAAGGTCTAGCTGTTCTTCGGCCATTCTGATTTTCTTCCTGCAGAGTTTGACTACATCCTCAAAGCTTTCATGAGAGGCCTGTCCCCTCCTCGAGAGGTCATAAACTCTTATTTTGTTCTTAAGATGCAGCCAAAGATCCCTACTTAGCCAGGCTGGTGTCCCTCCCCACCTACTCATCCTTTGTCTCATGGGGACAGCCTGCTCCTGTGCCCTTAAGACTTCCCTCTTGAAGTATGTCCAGCCTTCCTGCATTCCTGCATCTTTTAGGGCAGCCTCCCAAGGGCCTTTGTCCATCAGTCTCCTAAGCAGCCCTTCACAGCTCCACTTCACACATGCTGTGCAGACAGATTCTGTGTGAGCGATAAATCTGGCAAGTTTGTCAAAGTAATTAGTCCACTGCACATGTTCACACCTATTTGTCCAGCTATTGAGGAAGAGAAACACAATAACCCATGGATTTAGAGTTTTTCTTGAGGATGAATGAGAGATCCCAAGGCAGAGAATATTATTAGTAATGGATGTGATATCTGGAACCTGAAGGAGAGGGCGACATACAAATGAAAGCAGGTAGAATTGATCTGGGCTCAGTCAGTCATTAATAACTGGTGGGAAAGGACAAGGAGCCACTGATAGGAAATCTACTCTGCCCTGGTGAGACCACATCTGGAAGGTAGGGTCAATGTTTTCTATCCCATTTGCTGCAACAATGGAATAAGCACTGGTTTATTTCTTTATTCTTCAGGTTCTTAACTACTTAAAGACTTTTACGCTCTTCTCAATCCAAGATATTTTTGCTGGTTGAGAGCTGCTTGGCAGCCTTTTCCTGAAAATTATGTTTTGTGTAAGTGTCACATGCAGAAGGATTGTTTTTTCCTGGAACTCAAATTGCAGATCCCTGATATGCCATAGCTACTGATAGCAGAGTTTCTGTGGTAGTGTGATGCTTACAGAATCACAGAATGACAGAACATTAGGGGTTGGAAGGGACCCCAAAATTGAGTCCAATTCCCCCACCACAGCCTAGCTGTGTTTATCCAAGGTCCTTTGCAGGTCTTAGGAGTTCTGTACTTTTGCAACTACAGTAATCTCCAGAAGTAGTTTTGGAACAAGCAAGTCATGCCTGAAGCTTAGATTCTGTCATTTCCATTAGTAAAGTAATCTGGTTACTTGAAACAGATGGGATTAATAGGCACATCTTTCACTGTCACTTTGCAGTAAAGGCTGATGTCCTCAATTAAATAATGTATTCTGTTATCAAAGGCTTTCAGCCTAATAATGTTGACATCCCTTCAAAATTAACTTCAAAAACTTTTTGAAAAATGAATTCATAGATGAATATTGTTTTGTGGTCTTCAAAGGATATTTTTCTTTTAATGACAGTGGGTTTGTAGGACTTGTGTAGAAGACATGGAGAGTACAGAGGATTTAAAAGGTGTACAGCTTCAAAATGAAACTAGTTTTAGTTTTAAAATGGTTCTAATGGTTTATTTCAATGATCATTAAGTACTGTGTTTTAAAATGTTTCTAAGAACTGTATAGGATTAACTAATCAACTGAAGTGCTTGGAACCAAATTATGTCAAGATTTAAATCAGTGAGATGCAATTCATTTTTATAGGAAAAAACCTTCTATTTTCCTTTTCACCTCCTGCAATTTTATTGTGTGTTTAATTATCCATTTGTATGTGTTTATTATTCTGAAACAAAGTAACTGGGTGTTTGGTTGCATTTATAGAATCACAGAAAAGTTTTGGCTGGAAGAGATCTTCGAGAACATCAAGTCCAACTATTTCCTTGCCCTATCATCACTACTAAACCCTGTCTCACAAAACAACATCTAACTTTCTCTTGAACACCTTCAGGGAAGGTGAATTCACCACCTCCCTGGACAGGCTGTTCCAGTGCCTGACAACCCTTTCAGTAAAGAAATTCCTCCTGACATTCAACCTGAACTTCCTCTGGCACAGCTTAAGGCATTTCTCCTCGTCCTATCACTGACCACTAGGAAGAACAGACCAACACCTACCTCTCTACAGCCTCTTTTAGAGTAGTTGTAGAGAGCAAGAAGGTCTTCCTTCTGTCTGTTATGGTCTAGACTAAACAGCCCCTGATCCTACAGCCATTCCTCATATGACATCTGTTTCAAATCCTTTACTAGCGTGGTAGCTGACTCTGTCTCCTCTCCAGTCCTTCAATGTCCTTCTTGTAGTGAGAGGACTAAAACTATGAGGGGGTGCCTAGAACAACTACCTAGTGAAGATTGAGAAAATTTGGATTTTTTTAGTTTGGACAAAAGAAGACCTCAATGTCATTGGCCTTCTTGGCTACCTTGGCACACTGCTGGCTCATGTTCAACTGTCCTTCTATTAACACTCCCAGGTCCCTCTCTGCTGGGCAGCTCTCCAGCCACTCCTCCTCAGGCCTGTATCTGTTGGGGTTTGTTGTGGCCAAAGTGCAGGACTTGGCATTTGGCTGTACTGAAATTCAAGTAGTTGACCTTGGTCCAGCTTATTTAGATCCCTCTGCAGAGCCTCCCACCCTCAAGTAGATCCCATATTCAATAATTTGAAAAGATGAGTGATATCAGTAGTATGAAAATAGATTCTCTTTCATTTTCTGCTTTGCAGGACTTATTTTCTGTTCTCTGTTACTTGGACACTTGAGCACGCTGTTCTCAAAACCAGACACTCACCAGAAATGTAGTAGAAGTCATAAACATCTGAATTTGACATTTTCAGGTCTTCTAGTCCTTCACATCTGTGATTACTCATTAGGGCAAGTACCTTGTGGTGATGTTAATGGAATCTGTGATGGATCTTCAGCTTGGCTACAGAATGAAGATTTTCTGTGCACTTTGTTAAGTCTGCATCTGCCCTGAGAAATAATCTGACTGTAACCTCAGAGTACCACGGAGTGCCCAAAGGCTCAGCAAACCAGGATGTTTAAAATAGTGACCTTTCCAAAGTCCTCAGGAAGTTAATTGGAATATCTGTTCCACTAAATGGCCAAAAGCACAGATACAGTAGTTTTACAAATAGAAAGAATACAGACACAGGAACATTCTACTCTAGCACATGATGAAATTAAAAACTAACTCTTGTGATGCTGGCATTTTCCATTTTACCAGCTGAATTTACCAATAGTTAAATGCAGTTGAGTAAAAGCCATGAAGGCTTGGCCTTGAAGATTTGCTCACTCTGTATTTTCAGAAGGTTGTGTGTTTGGAAGGAGGAGAATGTTGAGAAGGACAATTCCTCTAGAGGAGTGGTAGAAGTTGTCATAAAATCAAATGATATAATAAACATAGTACAAGAAACAGAATAACACAGAATCATAAAATCTCTTAGGTTGGAAAAGACTCTTGTGACCATCGAGTTCATCCATCAACCCTACTCTACAAGTTCACCCCTAAAACAGATCCCCCAACATCACATTTATGTGACTTTTAAATTCATTCAGGGACAGTGACTCAACCAACACTCTGGGCAGCTCATTCCTACTCTCTCCATGAAGAATTTCTTCCTGGTGTCCAGTCAAAGTTTACCCTGTTGAAGCTTGAAACCCTTCCCTTTGGTTCTGTCACTAATTACTTATGAGACGAAACCAGTACCAACATCTCTGCAATGTCCTTTAAGATAGTTGTAGAGTGTGATGAGGTCTCTTCCCTCATCCTTCTGTTCCTCAAACTAAACATCATCAACTCTCTCAATCTCTCATCATCAGATTTATTCTCCAGGCCCTTCACTAGTTTCATTGTCCTCCTCTGCAATTGCCCCAGCACCTCCACACCTCTCTTGTATTTAGGTACCCAAAACTGGACCCACTATTCAAAGTGCAGCCTCACCAGTGCTGAGTACAGGGGGACAGTCACCTCCCTACTCCTGCTGGACACATATTTTCTCAAACAGGTCAGGATTCCATGCCTGAGCACAGCTCCACATTAATACATGTTTATGTTTAATGAAGTCTTTCAGGTGCTGTGACACTGAAAAGATCACAATCCTTAAGACAAAGTCATAAACCCTTCATAGCCATTCTCTCTAAAATGAATCCTAGATCCCACAGAGCACAGAGAAGTAATGGTATCACTTTTCAAAGTGATTATAAACCAAGTTTAATAGAAAGGGTGTAGAAAGCACACTTAGAATAACTGTATGCAGTTATCATAGCGACTTCACCCATTTTCTAAGGCACTACAAAGTCACTCCAGTGCCAAGACTGGGTACAGAGAAAATTTCTTCCCACTTGGAAGGATTGGATGGTAACTTGTCTTTTAGGATATCAGATTACTGATTATGTGCGTGTTTTTTTTTTTTTTTTCCTTTATTAAGTTTCAGCATCCTTGTATTCTGCAAGAGTTTTCCCTTGCTCTAGAATAGAAGTAAAATCTAACATCTGACTATTTTATAGAGCAGTTGTATTCAGAAACAGATGTGTACATGTATAACAGAAGCGTGCAGAAATAAACAGGTGCCAGAGCCAAATTCTGAATAAACTGTTATATTTACTGCAGTATGTGCCCACAACTTCTGGGATCCTCAGTTCAAGAAGGACACAGAACTGCTGGAAAAGAGTCCAGTGCAATGTCGCAGGTTAAGGGAGTGGAGCATTCTCCCTAATGAAGAAAGGCTGAGGGAGCTGGGTCTCTTGAGCTTGGAAAAAAAGGAGACTGAGGGGTGACCTCATTAATGTTGATAAATATGTGGAAGAGTGAGTGTCAGGAGGATGGATCCAGGCGCTACTCATTGTCATCTAATGATAGGACAAGGGACAATGGGTGTGAGCTGGAACAGAGGAGGTTCCACATTCAATATGAGAAGGAACTTCAACACAATGAGGGTGACACAGAACTGGAAGGGGCTTCCCGGGGAGGCTGTGAAGTCTTTTTCTCTGGAGACATGTAAAACCCACCTAGGTATGTTCCTGTGTGACTTGATCCACAGGCCTTGCTGTGGCAGTGGTTCCTTCCAATTCTTAATGTTCTATGAATCTGTGATTTTGTGATACTTAGGTAATGTCATAAGTAGATCATATTGTGTCATCATTATCATGTGGAGATCAAAACATCAATTTGGGTTGTCAAATTTTAATTATTTATGTCAGTAATGTAATAACTCTGAAAGAACTGCTGCAACAATTGCTTGAGTGTTGCAATCCATGGAGCATTCTTCTGAGTAACTCTCTGGAAATTACTAATTAATCAGCTCACTCATTTAATACTCCATCTTCTTGCATGCTTGCAGGCTCAGGGGTACTTGAAAGCTGGGGGGAATTGACTTCTCCTTTCATAGCTTTATCCTGGCTTCTAGAGAGGAACTGACTGTTTGAAATTCTTACTTCTGGAAAAGTGTCCCTAAGCTCATCTCTTACAGTTGTTTTATACAACTGTTTAAATAGTGTACAGACCAAATTCCTTCATACCTTAAGCAGAAGAAATAGTTTCCTTGATAATCTAATGAAAGCTACGGGGGAAACACAGTTTAATTTCTTCTTTGCTTTGGAGATAGTTTTCACATCTGTCTGTTAGCATGATTAAATATATGTATTTTTAAATTAGTTACTTAAGAGACATAATCATAAAACCACACTGTGGTGGGTTCAGGACCACAATTCAATATCAAAGAAAGGAAAGCAAAGCAGTGAGGTCTCAGTGGCATCTCGGATAAAATTCACCAGACAATTGATGGCTTAGGGAAACTCCAGAAAAGTTTATTAACACTAACTATACACAAAAAAGGTTATGCAAGTTGGTGCATACACACTGTGTCATTAATGCCCTCACAGAACCTGAGAAAATAGAATGGTAAACCACTCCAGTTTGGGCCTTGGATCTTCTTCTAATTTAGAGACCTGGGAAGGAAAGCATGTCAGTCCGGGATGGCCTGAGTTTCTCAGCGCCCACACCTGCATCCCTCGGTGCAGCACACATGCATCTCAATGCTCTCGGGATGGCCTGAGTCTCTCAGCGCCCACATCTGCATCCCTCGGTGCAGCCGCATGCATTTCAGCGTGGCTTCTACAGCTCAACGCATTGGGATGTCCTGACTGATCAGCGCCCACACCTGCATCCCTCTGTGCAGCTGCATGCGTTTTCAAAAGACCCAGTCTCTGTCTTTCACATCCAAGGTTTGAGGATTCTCCAGTTCTCCTGCTTTCCTTAGTGAAGCACGAAGGAGCTCTCCCCCAAACCTAAGCGCTGCCAGTCTTTTCTCAGTGGCAGAAACGACAGTCTCTCCTCCTGCTGATCACTATTTCCAAAAAGGCAGCGGCCCAGTCCCAGGGCCCCAGCCGCATGCGGGGTCCAACATGGAGACCGACCTCACGGCTGCGTCAGTAGGGCCGCCACCCCCCCACACTCCACACGTGGCTGAGAGGGTCTTCCAGACCTCCTCTCCTCTCCCTCTCCTGTCTCAGCTCCAGGGGGAAGAGGAGTAGCCCAGCTCACCAATGCTGAAGGCTGTCCGTGGTGGGGGGCCGTGATGGGATTTCTGCACCAGTCTTGCTTCTCCAGTCCGGGCGTGGTGTGGCGGCTAGCAGCGGCGGCACCGCGCTGCCGCGAGGGCGGGAGCTGCGTCGGTCCGCGGCTTTTTCTCTAGTGTGGGGCCATTACTTCTTAGGTCCGTGACTGAGGTGCGGCGGCGGCGGCAAAGCCACGATGCGGCAGGACTGCTTCAGGTCTCCGCAGCCGTGGCCAGGGTTGCTTCCAGACCCCGTGGCGGCAGATGCCCGCCGGCGGTGGGGTCAGACGGAGCCGCGGCTGGTTCAGGGGCCGCTGTCCCTCTGAGCCGCTGTCCTCACCACCCCCCACCGCCCGTTCCCGGGGCGGTGGGGAGGCGCTCCCTTCAGGGCCACAGCCTGCAAAAAAGAGGTGTGAAGAAAGACCCTGTTCCAGTTTTCATAAACTCCCCTAGCCCGCCTTTCTGGGGCAGGTCCCAGGATAGACGCTTCCAGGGGGGGTCCTGAGACCTGTGCAACTGGGAACAGATCCCCCAGAGCACAACAGAACTTTCTTCCTCGTGAAAGCACTTCTACAGGTTCTAGCAGTTCTCAAACTGCAACACACACACACACATATATATACACACACATATACATACATACATATATATATATCTGTATGTATAAGTAAAATTTAGGTGATTTCCTCAGAAAAAGCACATGTAACTAGTTCCTAAATGCTTGAAACATAAGGAATCCAAATTTAATTCAAAGAGGCTAAAGCCCCCTCCAGCCTGGCCTTAAACACCTCCAGGG
>VXBP01010350.1:0-29885 GCA_013400115.1 Rhinopomastus cyanomelas
CAAGTGGCTCAGCAGGTCATGGACTAATTCCTCACAGACTTCCAAGGCAGCACACCACTTCTCCTGATGCAGAGCCCAGGAGCCAGTTTGCCTTCTGGGCCACAAGTGCACACTGCTGGCTCATGTTGAGCCTTTCGTCCACAAGCACCCCCAAGTCCCTCTCCTTAGGGCTACTCTCCAGCCAGTTGCTGCCCAGCTGTATTTGTGTCTAGTACTGCCTTGACCCAGATGCAAGACCTTACACCTGGTCTTGGGGAACATCATCAGGTTGGCTTATGCCCACTTCTCCAGCCTGTCCAGGTCCCTCTGGATGGCATCCTTGCCCTCCAGCATGTCTGCTGCACCACACAGCTTGGTGTCATCGGCAAACCTGCTGAGGGTGCACTCAATGCCTCTGTCCATGTCGCCAACAAAGATGTTGAACAAGAGTGGTTCCAGGACCGATCCCTGAGGGACTCCGTCTGTCACTGGCCTCCACTTGGACATGGATCCATCAACAACCACTCTCTGGGTGTGGCCATCAAGCCAGTTCTTTACCCATCTAGTGATCCATCCATCAAAGCCATGTTCCACCAGCTTGGAGACCAGAATGTTGTGCGGGACAGTGTGAAAGGCTTTGCTCTGGTCCAGGTAAACAACATCAGTTGCTCACCCCTCATCCATTAATGTTGTGACCTGTTCATAGAAGGCCACTAGATTTGTCAGGCAGGACTTGCCCTTGGTGAAGCCATGATGATTGCACCAAATCACCTCTTCACAATTTTCCTGTCTCTGTAGTGCCTCCAGGAGGATCTGCTCCATGATCTTACCAGATTTCAATTGCTATGTAACTTGTTTGTCTTGATTCTATTGATTTCCTAGTTAATTTGTTCTTTAGCCAATTCGATGTTTAGCAAGCATCTTGCTAATACAGCCCCCACCCTCTGGTGTGCTTATTGACCGGCCACCGCAGTGCCCTATAATCTAAACACACTCCCCTTTCCTATCACAGTCTTCTTCCATTCCACCAATGTGCTATCTCCCTTCTCTTCTTCGTCCTTGCAGAGTTGTTAGTGCCAACAACTGCAAATGCAGCCAAAGCTGCGAGTTTCTCCATGACAGCAAGAAGGCACCCAAGGAGAACTGTAAACAGGGACTGGGAGGAATGAGGTGCTCTAGTCCTTGGTCAGCTCTGCAGAAAAGAGTTGTGTCCTACAGGTGACATTGGGGCTCCCCTCACACGCCCTTTGCCCCTTATTCTTGCAAGATATGATTGCTTTCCCAGGGCAACTGCATGCCTTGCGTAAGGCTGCAGGGAAACATGCTGGTAAAGGAAGCGGTGCTGGCAAATCAGTGAAAGTCTAAGAAAACGTGCAAGGCAATGATAAAGGGCAGCTTGGTTTGGAACAATAACTAAACTCAGGAACCTACAACACAATCCTCAGACCTGAGGATCCCAACTTTCTCCCCCTCTGCATAGTACCACTCTGTTCATCTTTCCCTAAGCTCAGAGATGTAGGAGGTTCCCAGTTCTTATACAAGTATAGCCAAACCAGAACAAGAAGAAACTACACCTTGTCCCCCAGTACCTGATGCCTGCAAGAGCTCTTGGCAAAGCAAGCACAGCTCCTGTAGAGAGCTGGAACCAAACGCCACCGGGCAGCCCCACCAACACAAAGGTTAAAACGACAGCTCCGTAACTAGAGCAGGACTGAACCGTCAACAGAGCAAATAAAACCCCAGAAGTAGACCAGACTCCCAGTCTGGTGATTCCTGCAGACAGCAGACTGCGATTAGAGCACCCACATGGACATGCAGTACTGCTATATTGCAGCTGTCTGATTACAGTGACCCTCCTCCTAGTGTCACACAGGTCACATACATGTTTTTGCTGGTGAAGGAGCTGGTATCTCGTGAAGGTGAGCAATCCTCCAGAAAAAGTTTTCTTAAGTGATAATATGTATCTGACATCACAAACACAAAGAGAGGGGAAAGAGGAAATGATGGAGATGTGACACAGGGCAGAAAAAGAAGAATTTCAGCACTCAGATGTGTCTGCTAAAACCAGGCTGCTTCCAAAACTGACACATCTGATGAGTGGTTCAGCATAGTGGAACTGTACAGCAAGCTGCAGAACAGCACTGCAGTGAGAGGAGAAGGCGAGACCCAAATGCAGAAACGAAGACTGACACCATTCACACGAGAAGCAAAGACACAGCTCAGGGGAGACACAAAATGAACAGGGAAATGGGCTACAAGCTGGCTCCACGTCTTTCCTTTGAAGAGGATGTCCAAACTCCTGTTGCTGCTTTAAGAAACTTCAACCCTTGTTACACAGCAGCACCCATGGGCTCCTCACACAGGAGCAGATTAAAAAAACTCCAGGCCTATAAATCCTAGCTTTGGGGTAAAGAAAGGAAAATGCCTCTACAGAGCCCTGTCTGTGTCTCAGTCACCCCCTCAGTCCTGAAGCCTTCTCCCCCTCTTCCCAAACCTGATCTCCTTCCATGACAAAAGGCTATGGATATTGTCTACCTAGACTTTCAAAAAGCCTTTGACACTGTTCCCCACAGAATTCTCATGGAAAAACTGGCTGCTTATGGCTTGGATGAGCTGGATGGACAGGCCCAAAAAGAACTGGCAAATGGAGTTAAATCCAGCTGGTAGCTGGTAACATGTGGTGTCCCTCAGGGCTCAGCATTGGGACCATTTCTGTTTAACACTGATGATCTTGATAAGGACATTGAGTGTATCACCAGTAAGTTCACAGATGACACCAAGCTAGGTTAGGAGGGTTGATCTGCATACGAGCAGAGAGGCTCTGCAGAGGGACCTGGATGGGCCTGTGTTAACAAGGGGCAATGGTTGTAAGCTGGACCATAAAAGGTTCCACGTCAACCTGAGAAGGAACTTCTTCACAGTGAGGGTGACGGAGCACTGGAACAGGCTGCCCAGGGAGGTTGTGGAGATCAATGGAGATGTTCAAGGCCCACCTGGATGTGTTCCTGTGTGACTTGGTGTAGGTGACCCTGCTGTGGCAGGGGGATTGGACTAGATGATTTTTCGAGGTCCCTTCAAGTCCGTAGTGCTTTTATGATTCTATGAAATGCCAGGTCCTGCACTTAGGCCACCACAACCCCATGCAACACGGCAGGCATAGGGAGCTGTGGCTGGAGACCCAGCTGGCAGAAAGGAACCTGGGGGTTCTAATTGACAGGAAGATGAATATGACCCAGCAGTGTGCCCAAGTGGCCAAGAAGGCCAGTCGCATCCTGGCTTGTATTAGAAATAGCGTGGCCAGCAGGAGTAGGGAGCACTGGTGAGGCTGCACCTTGAGTACTGTGTCCAGTTCTGGACATCTCAGTACAAGGGAGACATCGAGGTTCTCCAGTGAGTGCAGAGAGAGAACCAAAGCTGGTGAAGGGCCTGGAGAATAAATCTTATGAAGAAAGACTGAGATAGCTGGGGCTCTTTAGTTTGAAGAAGAGGAGGCTGAGAGGAGACCTTATCACTTCACCTGAAAGGACATTGTGGAGAGGTAGGTGCTGGTCTCTTCTCATAGCTGATTAGTGTCAGAACAAGAGGGACTGGCCTCAAGCTGTACCAGGGGATGGTTAGGCTGGACATTAGGAAAAATGTTTTTACATAAAAAGAGTAGTCAGACACTGGAACAGGCTGCCCAGGGAGGAGGCTGAGTCACCAGCCCTGGAGGTGTTTAAAGGTCATTTAGATGTGGTGGTGGGGGATCTGGTTTAGAGGTGAACTTTGCAGAGTAGAGTTGATGGTTGGACTCAGTGATTCCAAAGGGTCTTTTCCAACCTGAATGATTCTATGGTTCTATGGGTGAGGAGATGCTGCACCAAGTCTTTCATCCATCAGCTCTTGGTCTATTTGATATTTTACTGTCCCACCCAACTTCCTCACCAACACACACTGCTGTGATTTCCTCTTCTATCTGCACATCCACACTTTAAAAGCTCTTTTCCAGAATGGGCAAACATGAAGGGTAACAGCTACATGGAAGTACAATGCAAAGCCTCTCTGAGATGTCCTTGGAGCAGCGATGGTCTGTGCTATGGATCTCTCTCAGGCCCCGAACACACGTCATGCTAAACCTGCTAATGCACTGCCAGAAACAGTCCAAAACACTGGGAGTCTGCTTCAAAGGCTGCTGAAGTTCAAAGAAAATCAGCAGAGAGACAACCTCACGCCAACGGAGAGCTGTCAAAGAGTCAGGGAAAATATAACTCCTTGCACTCAAGGTACTTTCTGCCATGCTCTGCAGTGCAATCCTGGACTCACCCAGCAGAGTCCATATCCTCTCCTGGCTGTGTGCAGGCTACTGCTTTAAAGGTGGGTCCTCTGCCAACTGTCTCAGCCATTTCCCAGCCCTTGCTCATGTGTTACCTACAGAGTCTGCAGCATCGCAGGAAAGTATTGTTCTTCTATTACAAGCTAAATAAACTTCTTTCATGGTTCATACCCATCTCTGGGGCAAGTATGATGGGTCTCTAGGCACACCTCAGTTTGCTAAGCAGTGTTAGCCAAGCTGTGGTGGTGTTCCAGCCTTGTGTTCCCGCCTTGTGTTCCCAGAGCACAGCAGATGTTTTTCTTGTACTGATACAGAGACTCCAAGCCAAGAACTCCAGCTACTCTGTGCCTGCCGTAAATCACACGCAGGCTGCTGCAGGTTTGCTTAGCAAATGCCAGTTTAACTGCAGTAACCTCTCATTTACCAATTGTCCGTCGCCACACAGAGAGACATTCCCATCCCATGGCTATCTGCTAGGGACAAGAGAAGCCAAATGGAAATCTTGGTTCTCCCCAAGTTCACTTTCAAAACCTCACAGCTGCAGATGAAGCCAGAAGCCCTGCAGTTGTTGTTATTCCAGCCTGCTGCTCCTCTCAGAGGCAGCACAGGGCAGGCACGTTGCTAAGCTATGCTTGGCCCATTTAGAGAACAATTGTCAGACCTACCTGCGAGTTCACAAGACGAACTGTTGTCTTTTGGCCCACATCTTCTTGAAAGCCCTTGGTAGGAGCCCCATTGAATCGCAAGACCGCATCGTGGTTGTCTGAAAGCAAAAGAGAGTGAAAACCTATGAGCAAACAATTGGGTGTTGAGTGATAGAAGAGACATGGAACAGACAATTAACCTGTAGATCTAATACAATCTGGCTAGTCCACAGCTTTTCTTGTAAGAACTAGCAGTAGCCAAGGATTTTCCATGGCAGAAGATGCTAACGTCACTTGAAGATCAATACACTTTTAAAAATCCAGTTTTTTTAATGAATAATCTGCTGATTTGCTCCCAGCATTTGCTCCCTCTATCTTCTTCCATCCAAATACTTCATCAGGAGATTGATCAATATGCAATTAATTTACCTTGCAGCTGCAAACTAAGGAACTAGGAAATAACAGTGAGCCAGTGTCCTCTCTGGCAGCCTGCAGGTTGAGCAGCGTGGGGTATATGTACAATAAACCACCCTGGAGGGTGACGCCACCTTTAGCCTGCCAGCGTATCTCCCACGCCACAGAATTAAACCCACTGCTGCGTGGTTAACAGGCACAGCTTGTTACATGCCCGGGGATTCACTGCATTTTCCTCTACTGGCATCATCTCTTAAGATAGCGCAGCACTCCTCCAGCACCCTTCTCTGCCTTGGCACAGTGGCTACACTGCCATAAAGCCACAGAGGCAGCCTGCTGCTGTGGCACAGAGGGTGCTCATGCCTGTCACTCCAACTTCTCCACATCTGCTGCCCAGATTTGGATAGAAAACCTTTCATGGGACCAGAGGTGTTGAGTTGGAGGACCAGGACATTGCCCCTACCTCTGTGCCAAGGCCACACAACCACAAGTCATGGCAGCTGCAGCTGAGATCTGTGGGGAACTGCTGAACCCCAGAGCACCAAGAGAAGGGCTCTCCTGCTCCAGAATTGCATCTTTGAAGATAATTTCCTTGAATACAGTGGTGTTCTTACAAGCCATGCTCGAGTATCAGTAATGACTGGCAGGAAAGTAGTAGTTTCTCAGCTACTTTACTCTCACAGACAATGGATGTTTTTTAGAACCCTTCCAAAATAAGACAAGAAACACAGAACAGTGGTGCTTCAAAAAATAAACCCCATGTCTGAGATGTGAAGCAGCCCTGTAGCTATCACTACAGATTCTTAACTCCACATCATACCTTGCATCAGTGGAGTACAGGGTTATAAATACCCCATATAAATTCAGACAGACATTATGCCCTAAATTTACACATCAGAAGGGTGTTTAGTAACTGCCCAGGCAGAGCAGTCGCCTCTCTGAAACACCATCTCCACATGTCTGAGCGGATTTTTCAGCAGCAATTCACAACCTCCAGGAAGCCCGAGAGCCCAGTAAACTACAAACTGCTCATTTCCAAACATGTCCCTGTTCTGCCCTGTTAGCCTGCCTTCCATTGACTAATTGCTCATTTGATATCTTAACATGATTACACAGAACAAATATTTCCTGGAATAACAATTCAGAATCCATTGCTTTGTTTCAAGCCTCTCAGATTTAGTACCTCTTTGGCACCTTCCCCCAGCAAAACCATGTTTTTTCCTACATGGAAATATGTCAGATCAAAACTGGAAAATGTAAAGCATAAATACACTGGATACTCCTGACATTTTCAATACTCAGCCTGTGCAGCCCAAAGCTCTGTGGAATCACTAGCAGAGATGGCTGCTGAAGCAGAAAGGTTACAGCCTGCAGCCCAGGCTTGAGGAAGGCAAGGCAGGGCAACCAGCAGGGGTTAATGGCATTTGTCCCAGGCACATTACACTGTGACCTTTCCAGCACCCATCCCTTGTGATATGGAACAAACTGGTGCTTCAGTTTCAGGCACGGGCTCAGAGACCACAATAGGAACAATGAACTGACGTCCTCTGAATTGTGCCATAGCCAGAGCACAGACCACTGCACTTCACGGCTGCTCCAGTACCCAATCCTGCATGTGCTGCACTACAATACATCCGCATCTACCATCCCCAGCGCTGAAGAGTCTCCATACGGAAGAGCAGTTTCAGCAGTTTGCTGGAGTCTGAGACATCGCTGGACGTAAGCCAGCTGTCAGGGGAGGGTGTTATGGTCAATTCTGTGGAAACCTTTAGCTTACTGAACTTCAAGGGGCACATGACAAGTACTCAAAAGAAAAAGTGGGAACAGGCTTCCCAGGTCTGGACCCATCCAGCCCCAAACACTCCTAAGAGGTGGAAATAACTACAGCAGCCAACTTCCACCTGTGATTTTTTCTCCCAGGAGGCAATGCTTGGTTCATGCTGCCATGAACCTTTTCATCAGGTCTTTCCCAGAATTTAACTGTTCAACCTCATCCTAGCACCTGAGCACAATCCTCTGTGGAGCATACATGAGTATCAGGGAGAACTTCTGAGCAAGTACCAGAGTAAAACCCTGACCTTCCCAAGAGCTCCAAACAAAGGTTATCAAGGCTTTGCCCCTGTTGCCCAAGACTAATGTATTAAAAACTACCTACTTGTTTCAGAGATAAAAAGCTACTTGCAGCTTACTGCTGGCCAAAGAGACCTGATCCAACAGACAAATCAAGAATATACCAAAGTCTGCAAACAATTTCCACCAAAAACTCCTAGGCTTTTAAACTCATCCTGTAGCAAACCTGAGCCTCAAACAACAACTACTGAAGAAAGCGGAGGGGACCACAGGCACAGAACTGTCTGCCAGGTGCAAAATCCTGAGCTGGAGGCTGGAAAACTCGTTTTGCCTGCGTGCAGCTTTCTTAAAAGACACAAGATGCTTTGATATCACAACATGCCTCTTTATAATCCAGGCAGGACCATGCTCCAGAATTTATCGATTCATGCATTAACCTCAGATAAATATGGTCAGGTAAGACTTTAGAGTTAAGTGATGCTTTGCAGAGATGAGCTAAAATAAAGCCCTGTGGAGTTTCTCCATGGTCTCCTGGGCTGCTCGGCCACTTCAGAACAAAGCCAAAACATTTTTGGAAAGCCATGAGCAAGAACGATAGTGTCACTGACGCTGGAAGAGACCTCTTAAGATTATCTGTGCTCAGCTTCTCTGCTCAGTGCTTGGCAAACTACAGCAGATTGCTCAGGACTTTGTCTAGTGGGTTTTTACCCTTCTAGTGTTTTCTTTTTCATTCCTCTGAAGAAGTCTTTCTGAATGAAAGACTTTCTGCCTGTTGAATGTGCAGTGAGAACACTGGCATTCTTCAAGCCACCTCACACTCTCTGAAGAAACAAACACTTGAGGAACAAACACCTCTCTTGGGTATCCAGTATTACAGCTGCTTCAATTTATTTTAAATACTTTTGTGACAACACCAGAGATCTACTGGGAGCGTGAGAGCAGACTACTCCTATTCAGTGTATGTTTTAAAGGGATGTTACTTGAATTTAGGCTCACAGAAAGATACCAACCTATCTCCTGTCCCAAATGAGACGATTTCAGAGACCCTGCTGAGGAAACAACAGCACAGCGACCCAGGCGACCCACTGTTTCATTGAGGCTTTTCCCTGGTAGGTACTGCTGCCATTCAGAGGTATCGAAAGGACTGTCCAATCCCTGTATCATGGTCACGTTCACCCTGTCCCGTAGCTGGCACAGCAGTTTCTCTGGGCTGAGTTTAGCCATGTTCCTCTTCCCATTGTAAGTCACATTGTACTTGTTCATGGACAGGTAATTTTTTCTGACCTTCTGCAGCCTGGGTATGAGATTTCTGGATGAACTGTCCTTATCCCACACTTTCACAGGTTCTGCTGCTTTTGTGAACTTTCCTGCTGTTCCAGAGGTGCTGCCTTTTACTTCATTGCGGTTACCAAACCATATTTTGGGTACCTGGCCCAATTCATTGGCTGTGTCATGAAAAAGACCCTGTGATTTAAGTGGGTTCCATTTTTCCAGAGGCCTGGGAACATGCAAACCATCATTCTCGGTCTTGAAAGGAACAAAGTAGCTTTTTCTTGTCTCTCTCCACAGGCAGACTGTCAATGCTACCAGTATCACCACAAGGACACACATCAACTTTTTGAACACATTGATGTGAACCATAGTGTACAGTGCATCTAAACAGGGCGCTGACCATGGGGCAGGAAGCTGGTCCTGGAAAAGAGGAACACATCTTAGACAAAAACACTGGTGAGCAGGCAGCGGTGGGGGGAAAGGGAGAACACCAGCATAATTTCTACATTTCAGACCTCATTTCACAGTCCACCACCTCAAGCATCAAATGGAAAGACATGACCTGGCTATTAGACAGCACACACTGTGTAGCAGTGATCTGAGTCCAGTGCCACTCAGATCTTCTTTCTGTTCCCTTCCATGAGAGAGAGTGAAGTTTACAGAGCCACCATCACACCAGTGGCAGGGTCAGCCTCCACTTTCCTTCACCACTCAACCCAGCCAATGAATAGCCAAATTCCCCCACCAGACCATCCACAACAGCCCTTCTACTTGACCACAGGCTGATGAAATACATAATGAGGCATGTAGCCACTGAAATAGAAGCTGTAAGTTCACCAACAGCAGAAGTGGCACAGAGACACCAGATATCCCAGGGATCCCCAGGGGGCAAACACTTGCAGATCACTACCCATCCTAGTCACAGCCCCTTGAGCAACTGCACCAAGCTGCTGTATGGAGAAGCCACTGACCTACCAGCATACCTGAGGATAAAGCAGCAGCTTTCTAACTCAGGTCATTTTGGGCTGTTGGCAGATTTTCTTCTGAAGGTTTAAGCATGATATCCCAAAGTACGACAGTTCTGTGACACACTGAGGACTTCAAGAAACACCTGCAAAAAAAAAAAAAAAAAAGAGCAAAAACCCCCTTTTATGGAAGAACCTCATGATTCTGGTTCTGCAGGGTTCTACAGATGAGCCCTGTAGTCCCACAAGAGCTGTTACCTAGGCCAGGAGCAAATGCACCAACACCACACAAGACTTCTCAATCTGAAACTCACTCTCAGCTAAAGCAGGAACCAGTTTGCAGGCTGCCTGTTCTGTGCTTCCACCAGGCCAATAGCCTTCTCTCCTTGGAGAAAACCCTGAGTAGTCACTCCTGAATATATTCCTTAATTTAGTGATCTTCACAAAACAAAGCAGCTTGCTTTTGCAGGATCTCTGAGTCACCCCAGTGCCCTATAAACTAAACCATAAATGCTGCCATTCATAGGATTACACACTGCATTACTAAGGCATCCCAACACTGAGTACTTGCATTTTCTTTTCACTCTATTAAGAAACTCATTCTGACTTCTCTAAGAGTTTGATGAATAGGATCCCACTTAAAAAGTAGAACAGCCTTCTACCTCATAAACTAAGACAAAAACATTCAAATTCCACAACACAAGCAATTCTACCTTTTACTGCAGTAATTTCCTCTACCTTGAGAGAACACCTCCTCATTTGCTGGAAGCAAGTGCTAGAAAGGGATGCTCAACTAAGTTTTTTTGGTCAATATGGTTTCTGATGATGAGGTTCAGCAGTCTGGAGAAGGAAGACATCACTGTGCTCTTCTACGAACAGTTAATGCAAGGCTCCCTGTGACATTTACAGTTACCTTTCTGTTGGGATCTCTGCAAGACACACTCACCCCTGCCTCTCTCCCAGTTCCCTCCAAAGCTGGAGGCTATAGAAGACCGGCCTGTTCGGTGTCTGTCCTTTGGAACAGAAAGAGCTACACAAAGGCAGGAGACTGCAAAAGCTAATTGCTAAAGGGGAAAGCATGACTGAGACATCCTCTATCTGCCAGTGGTGTTGCAGGACAACCACAGTAACGGCTTCCAAATAAAGAGGAACACAGAGGTCGAGCTGTCCACTCTCAGTTTAATACAAAATTTAGACACAGTCCTCACACCACAGTTTGTGCAGACTCAACCTGACTTCATTCATGTTTTACTTCTTTCTTTACACAAGATGAGGGTCTGACTGCCAGAATCTCAACCACGGGAGGTTCCCCAGCTTCCCTAGAGCAGAGCTCTTCACTCTGGGCTCTGGAGGACTCTGCCATGCATTTGGCCTCAGAAGCCTCTCCTGATGGGTTTTCAGCACCACCAGATTATGTTTGCCATGACTAGGGTAATCTAGAGGAGTGGCAGATTCATCACAGTGGAACAACATTACAGCTCACTGCCAATTCCTGCTGGGATACTCCTCCCAATGTTGCACAGCAGAAGATGCCCAGTAAGTCACAACATCTCCTCTTCAGCCCAGGCCACACACAAGAACCTGGATATCTCAGCTTCAGCACTCGGTACAACATGAAATGTAATGAAGTATAATAAGGGTAAGTGTAGAGTCTTGCATCTGGGCAAGAACAACCCCAGGTACNTGCTTTTGATGACTGCACATATGCCGCTGCAAAGCAGACGGTTATTTGTGAGCTGAAAAAGAAAGTTCTACAAGCAAGTACCTTTTAGCAGAGCCACAACATTTCAAAGTACCTTCTTAATCACCAGGGTTCCTTGGAGCTCAGTTTAATTATTCTGATCACTTCACATCATGTGATTTTGTTTTATTTGCACAGTAGTGCAAACACAACGATCACTCTCAAGCGAACCACTGAACCTTCTCTGCAAAGTGGGCAGGTGGCTGCTCTTCCAAGCAAGGAAGGACAGCCTATACATGGTGTTCTCTTCCCACACCTTTAGGTAAGTCCCTCAGTGTGCATTGCTGTATCACAGTGGTTAGCACAAAGCTCTTCTAGGGTTGACAGAAAATTATCCCTTTCATAAAACACAAGGTGAATTCCATCCTGCCCACACACTCTTAAACATAGCTTAACCTTTATTGTCCAAGTATGTCCCTGGACTCAAGTCTTACCCAACAAAGAACAGTAAAGGGTTTAAGTCCGACTCAGATGCTGCCATCCATGCAGAAGGTTCCAGCCAGCAGTGCCATGGCAGACAATCCCCATTTCCACAACCTCACACCTTGTTAAACAAAAAGCCTACCAAGCTCTTACCTGTCTCCTACAGTGTCCGACAACAGACATTCAGCAAAACTGCATCAGTACAGACACATGTATTTCTCTTTCAGTAAATGCATAGAGCTCCCAAAATGCTATGTCATCAGCTTCACCAATGCCCATCCTCTACACATGTAATTGCTTCTTGAAACCATTCACATTTCCCAAACAGCCTGAGGCAATGAATTCTACAATCATGCACCATGTAGAGAAAACCCCTCCTCTCCACACTCCACACCAGCCAACCTGATTGCATTGAGAGGAATCCTGCTGCCTCCCCTTGCTGCACGTCATTCATCATTGCACCACCTCGCCTAAAACCCTCCTTTCACTGCTTGTCATTTTTCCAGGCTGAATCCCTCCTTGTTCCAACCCCTGCTCACACAGCAGCATTTCCATACCTCTGGCTCTGTCGGTCAACTTCCCTGGCTCTGTCTGCAGTCCATGACCATCCCTTGAGGCCAAAACACCGGGCCACCCCAGCTACACACACTCACGCCACGTGGTCCAGCAGCAACATAACAATGAGGCTGCTTTGTTCTCTTTCCAAAACTTCCTCCACTTCTATTTTCCTTCCTGACCACTGCGGAGCCCTGAGCTCCAAGCTGTCAGTAATGACTTCAGGATATTTTGCAAGCAGCAGTGACTCACTGAGAGTTGTTCCCAGCTCAGGGTGGAGGGCAGCAATAAAATACAACCAAAGAGCATTATCTAACCCCTGTCAGCACAGGCACTCTTTGCTGTCATGCTGCCCATGAGCATCAGATCCCTCAGCAGCGGTTTGGTGTTTGCCCTCGTCCTGGCAGTCCTCTGAAGACAAAGACAGCCAAGCCCATAAGGCAGCCCTTCCTCCTCTCCTCTACAGGTCCGTTATCACTGCTCAGCAGCAGGGATCTCAGTGCAAATCCCTGTGGCACTTCTGTGATGTTGTGAAACCTGACTGTTTCATTTCCTACTTTCAATGCAGTCACTAAATGCAGGACAGGAAATTTCTTATCCCTAGACAGCTTAGGTTGCTGGGGTTTTTCCCTGTTCTTTGCTGAGCAATCTCTGCTAAATCTCACAAATTCAGGCTTGCTGGTCCCCTCTGCCCAGGTTTGCAAACTTGTGAAAATGAGAGAAGAGGAACAAGGCAGAAAGATTTGAAATGTGACTTTTGTGCAAATGGATGATGAGACTTCTCCATGAATCCTAAAATGTTGTACAGATGTCAGTTGTTTTTACTATGTCTATTGCTGTGTTTACTGCTCTAAAGCAACAGATCCCACCAGAATCCTTCTGAGACACAGTCATCTTCAACAACATCTTTCATTTCACGTAAATGATGATTTGAGAGGTGCAGCTCTGGGGATGGGTATATGCAAGGCTCACACAATCCCTGTCCTACAAGACCTCTCTTCAGTCCTTCCAGTCATGAATCGGCATCTTCCATCTGCAGTTTTCTTGCCTCTAATGTATGCACAGTACTTTTTCACGTTATCAAGTTGCTCCTCAGCCTTTTTTTTTGGGGGGGGAAATGTGTGAACAATTTCACATTTGAAACTTCGAGCACTTACATTTCTTTCCATGTTTCCCTTGTTTATGTATTTCCATCTGTACCCACAACTGTGCTCTGCCTAAATACAAAGCAGCAAAGCTTTGCTCCCAGCTTTTGCTGGTGTATTTTGGAATGTTTTTCTGCTCCCCTATATGAACATCTTATATTTGGACTACACCTTCTTATACTTATAGAATCATAGAATCATAAGGGATTGGAAGGGGCCTCGAAAGGTCATCTAGTCCAATCCCCCTGCCACAGCAGGATCGCCTAGACCAAGTCACACAGTAACACATCCAGGTGGGTCTTAAACATCTCCAGTGAAGGAGACTTGACAACTTTGTCCCTTCTCAGTACCATCCCCTTCTTCCAGCCAGCACCCTGTGTAAAGTGCCTGTGTACAGCCCAGAGGCAGAATGAATTAATGTGAAAGTGTGTGAAAAGAGCGTTCCTAAAGAGGAAAGACATGGAGGTTTAGGGCAGAAATCCCTCCATTTCAAATTAAATAACATCCCCAAGGAAACACAAAGAGGAAGGGGAAAAAAGGGGTTGGAGGAGTTGAGCTCTGATCCATATCTGCTCTTAAAATGTTCTATTCCTGTCCTGGGTGTGGGAATAAAAATTATCACGAGCCTTTACAATATCAAGCAGCTTATGATCATGTTTTTCTGCAAATGAAGTGGCTTTGCTTCTCATACACTTTCATATCAAATCAAAGGTGAAAATACATTTGTTCAAGCTAAAATCTGTCCTTCTACAGCTGAATTTCAGTAGATGTCTCTGATACTGCATTTAGCCTGGCCTATTAATTCAACAGGGTGTATTTCAATGTTGTATATATGTGTGTGTGTGTATCTATGTACCTATATATCTATCTATACAAATAGGGAATTTTTCTTCTAGCAATTACTTCTTCTAGCAATTACAATCTTCTAGCAATTACTGCTTTTTTCCAAAACATCCTCATGCTGTGAAAAGAAAACATCTGTTGAGCCATATAGACAAAGAATTCATAGAACCACAGAGTGCTTTCAGCTGGAAGGGACCTCAGAGATCATCTAGTTCCAACCTCCTGCCATGGGAAGGGACATCTCTCACCAGACCAGGTTGCCCAGAGCCCCATCCAACCTGGCCTTGAATGCTGTCAGCGATGGAACAGCCACAGCCTCAGTGGGCAGACTGTTCCAGTGCCTCAGCACCCCCACAGGGAGTAATTTCTTCCTAAGATCCAATATAAATCCCCTCTCTTTTAGCTTGAAACCACTCCCCTTCTCTTGTCACTAGAGTCCTTGGTAAAAAGTCCCTCTCCTGAATTACAATCAAGTAGTGTTTCCGGTGCCACCACAAACCAAGACGTGGAGAATGAGGAACTGCTACATGAAGAATGAAGAAAATAACTGTTTTAAGTGAGGAATATGGTTAAATTTCAGATTACACACTAACAAGTTACACAAGTCACTTGCTAATGAAATAAATCAGTCTATTAGTCCTGCCTGCATTAAAAATCTCTGTGTCTGCTGAAAATAATCCTCTGGGAAAGGCAGATTTTGGTGGGGAGGCATGGGGGCAGGGAGAGGGAGTGTAAGCATGCATTTCATTTTGATTTTAAATGTCAACAAACACTGGGATTTAATAAAGGCAGAAGCCTTCATTTCTCCTGTGTCAGCCCTTTATTAACCCTCTATTCTGAGGTCCAGTGTTGGTTTGGGTGGACCTGCACTGACATAGGCTCCACTCTGCCCTAATTAAAAAGCAGCAGTTTTGCTTTCACTCTCCGCACATGCTTCACCAGGCACCAGTGGAACCACACAGTCATGACTGATCACTGAGACACAAGGCACAAGGTGACCTCCACTGCTGGGGCTTCCCAGCTCCTGCCATCCTAGCAGGGTGCCAACCAGCTCTGGCTCAGGATGTGGTCTTAAACAAAGTGCATGTTTGGAGCTGTTGGAGCTTAGCTCTAATAAACCACTTAATATGAACAAGTATGACATGCGCGATGACAAATCCGCTTCAGGGCATCTGAACTGGGTAACCCACACAAGGAGGGACATGCCAACAGCTCTGGCTACAGCAGCACAGGCTTCAGAAGCAGCTTTCCTAAGAATTGAGTTCTGTTTGCTATTCTGCTGCTGTTTAGACCACGAGGAGACAGAAACACAGGGACCATCTTCATAACCCTGTCACACAGAGAGGAAGGGAGGGATCCAACAAGCAGGATTAAAGCACAGCTACACTCCTCTACTAGCTGGTCACTGTCAAAAGGATCGTCCTCCTGTCATTTGCCTACCTGTCCAGAGACTGGCATCCACAAAGATACTGAATTGTTCATTGGTATTGCCATCTTTCACTCCAGCACTGCCAGGAAAGTGCTTTGCATCAAAAGGTCTATCTTCGCCTTCTGCAAAGTCTTTAACTACTGCCCTGGACCAGCAGGAACAGTCCCTGACCCTACTGGCTAAGGGACAAATGGGTTACTGGAGTGTCCTTTGTCTCATAAAAACTGAAGGCAAATTTAACATTTAGGACAGGAATAACGAGTTGTCCAGGCATGCCGTGGTGGAGAACATCACCTATGTATTTCTTGCTTGGTGGGTTACTCTCACAGAGTTCCTTACTAACAGCAATGGACAGCAAAGGGATACCATCTGCGTAGAGGGGCTGGCATGGCCCAGGCAAGCCCTGGACTCTGGCAGCACATTCCCACTCGGATGCCACCATGGAAGCTTTCAGAGCACACTTCAACGCAAAAGCCACGTCAGGGTGGGCACGTGCCCATGGAAGCTCACCTAATAAGACATATGAAGACCACTGCTGGTAGCAAGCCTTTTCAGTATCTAAAATGGCCAGTTTGATGTTCGAATTGAATAGAATAACACATCACACCAGGCATAAAGAGTACCAGTTCCCCTTAGCACTGCTTCTCCTGCTACAGCCAGACCCACCAGTGTCAGGACTTGACAAGTAGGGCTTTCATTAACTCTCAGCTTTATTGCAACCATTTCCACACAGAAGTCACCAGTAAAAAACATCCCCAGCTTTAAAGACCAGGGTGCAATCACTCACTTAGGACTATTTACATGGAACATTACACCTTCAAATAAGACTAAAGATTTGAAGGACTTGTTTGTTTCCTCCTTAGCATGGGTTTCTCTATGGTAATTGTCTTTCAAAATGAGAAGAAAGAGCTTGCTTCAAATCAGCAGCATGTGGCAGGTCAGTGCTTAATGCCTCTGCAAATATCACTCCCTGCCAAGACATGCAACCAGTAATCTGTGTCCCCGGGACAATATATATACCTCGTGCCAGCTGCAGGTACGTTGTCTGGATAATATTCCTTTGACACCAGTATTTTGCAAGTGGGCACCACATCTTTTCATCTCCCCAAGGACAACAGAGTAACTCTTTACAACTTGCTCAGCACAGCATCTAATTCAATTCAACCTAACACAGTAAAATAAACTTGCTGAACTGTGCATCTTCTGTTTCTCATTTTCAGTCCAGCAATACTATTGAGATTTGGTTTAACTCTTCATACTCAGATCTCACAACTGATCACCCAGCCCAATCACTAACCCATCTGTCCCAAGGCCACTACTAAACCCTGTCCCTAAGTTCCTTGTAGGAGGGCCAACTTAATGCATCCAGGGATGGTGATTCAACCCCCTTCCCAGGCAGCCTGTTCCAGTGAAGTAGTTTTTCTTAATGTGCAACCTAAACTTCCCCTGGTGCAACTTGAGGCCATTTCCTTGTGCCTTATCACTTGCTACTTGCGAGAAGAGACCAGGGGCTGGCACTCAACAGCAGTGCTCCACCATGTCACCTTCACCCAGAAGACAGATGTAAAAGGGGAATGGTGGCTATCGACTTTAGAAAGTGCTATTCGAAACCCTCTATGCTAAGCAAAACACTTCTTGCATGATCTTTGAAATAAATCGGTTTTCACTAGACATTCAAACTTTGTAACGTAAGAGAGACCTACAGATGCCACCAGTGTTCATCAAAAAAAGCCATGACCCACGAGCAATAAAGAGAATATTAGAAATGATACTGATTAAAGTCCATCAAAGCCAACAACTTCCTGAGAAATTGTCAGAAAAATTATTTAATAAGCACTTCAATGACCCATGTGGCCAAACCCCAAATACTACTTTTTCTACACAAGGAGCTTGAGGGATGGCAGACAAACAGAAGCGTCAAAGCTACAGCTAACTGTTTTGTCTCTGACAGAAAAAGAGGTGGGAAATAACACATTATACCGATCAGATATTTCTGCACAAACCAAAAATACTTTCTTCGCTCTCCACAGCCACAGTGTTAGTTAAGTTAGTTAAACTGATACCGCTGCTGCCATGAATCATTCATTTTACCAGTTAAACAGAGACTGAAATGACCAGGGGAAAGATCGGTATAAGTCAACACAAGCTGTCAAGGAAGCCTTGGCCCAAGTTCAGTGTTGGGCTGCAGCAGAGCAGCCAAAGGGGCAGACACGTAGGACCCTATATCCCCTGACATCGCTTATTGTTGAAACAGCAACCAGGTTCTCAGAATATTTGCAGCAGCAGATGTCAAACACAAGTTTTGCCAAGGAACATCAGCGAGTCACATCCTTGTGCAAGGTGGTTGGACTTCAGACTTTAATAACAGCAAGTGCTGCTCTGGTTTCTTAACCACAAGTCTGATTGATTCATCTGGTAACACCATCCCCATGCAGCATAATTTCAGATGTATATACCATCAACAAGCCCACAGGAACATTGCCAGGGAAGCAATCAAGGTCATTTTAGTGGCTCAGCTTCATTTAATTAACTCCTACTCAAAGTGGTCTTAGCCTGCTTTTTCCTCTATCAGAAAAGTGGCTCAGAAAAACACTCTAGTTCCTGTCCCCAAACCTCATCACTTCAAAAGAATTCCAGCAGCTGAGTTTGCAGATGGCAACTAGATGGATCCACCACAGATCTGAAGTATACACTTCCCCTTGGGGAGCAGGCTGCATTCTCCTCTCTGGTATCTAAGGGCACGGAAGTGTCACACACACAGGAGCCTGTGCCTCCACTACCGAGGACCCCATTCTGTCACCCCCCTGGCACTGCCTTATTGGCATGAGCAGATGAGAATAACCTGGTCACTACCCACAGTGGCAGCAGTTCCCAAAATCTGCAGGACACTGGTCTCCCAGCGTTTCACTAACAGGGTGGCTGAGATAAAAAACCTTGAAAAAAAAGCAAGAAAGCAAATGAATCTCAGTGTAAATGTCGTTTTCATCAAAGCCAGGTAGTGTCTTGCACAAAGAAAGTGATCTAGACAGATAATTCCAACAAAAGCATAAGTTACTCACTAAAGCAGTAAAGGAGGGACCAGACGTTTTTGTATCTCCTCCATTCAATATTGGCTCTCGTACTGCTTGTAGCACAAAACACTTCAGCAGTCTTAGAGAGCTCTTGTATGACCGATAAAAGCTTTTGGAGCCTCCCAGAGCAATGAAAAATCCTTGTCTTCTCCCAGGACCAGCCAGCACTTTGCTGAAAGAAAGGCCGAGATATTGGAGGGAGGATGAGCAATAGGAAGAGGATGCTATTGCCAAGGGCATGCAGCTCTTTCCCCATCCGCACAGTGCCACCTGGCCACAAAGACACCAGACTTCTTTTGTGAAGCAACCTCCTCCCAAACATAGAAGCTGAGCATCTCTCGTGTGTGGGGCAGATGGTTTCCAAAGAGGCCATTCTCAACTACTGACAATTTTCATTACTAGCTACAATGCTCCACTCCTCCTCACCCTCTACCTAGTGTGCCAAACATAACTGCTAAACACAGAGCCACCTCCTAGGACGTACAAGCTGGAGGGCCCTGAGATGAAGACACACATAACAACATTTAGTTTACAGAGTTCATGCCCCAAGAGAAACCCAAGTTGGTCTGTACTGCAGTTTTTCTAACATCACCAGTTGTTTCAGCTGAAATGCTCAAGTTCTTCCAGTATTTTGCCATATGAGCCAGCTCTGTCCTCAGGTCAGGCATTTCATTGCTTTGCCAATCCGGACTTCATCTTCTTCACCAACCAAATTATAAAGTGAAGCTCAAGAAAGTAATGTCAAAAATCAGGGGCATGGAAAGCGGTTGTTCCACAGCAGGTCAGCTTTGATAGCACAATTCTGACCCAAAGTACATCAGTGAAGTAGATGCCTTCAGCTTCACTGTTAATCAAGTCTATGCCGCACCACTCTCACTCAGAAAGCCTAACCCCCAAGTCTACCTAATTATTTCAAGTAACATCTCAAGTAACATTTGACACAGATGGCCAAAGTGCTACACTGGGGCTTCCCCCACTTCACAAGTGTCAAAACCATCCACATGACAGTAGCAGACACATTTGTCTGCAGATAAGGGACGTAGCAAAATTCAGTCAAGGTGTTCCAAGAGATGGACATGTTAAAAGTCGTGCGTATTTGGAACATACAGACATGATTTAGCAGTGGGCTTGGGACAGTCAGGTTAATGTTTGGCCTCAATGACCTTAAACGTCATCTTGACCTAAACGATTCTATGAGTTATGTTTTGTGGTCAAGCTGCCACTTGCTGGGGGTGACTCACAGGACGCCCCAGGGACACACACCATGCCTAACTGCTTTAGAACAAGAACAGGGCGTTTCCATATACAGCAGTGCTATTCTCACATGCCGTTAAACCCCGTATAGTGCTCAAGATCATGAGGGTGATGTCATGGCACTTCCAGCACATATCCAACTGATCTGGGACACGGTCATTTCTTCTTGCTGCTCAATATCTGATCCAAGCTCAAAGAGGAAAAGTGCTGGGCTTTAAGTTCACTGAACTGGCTGAGATTGAGCTTTAGGTCAAAAGTTACTCATTCACTTTGTTTAAACACATCTGCCCGCTTTTACTCCAGCGGGCTCTGCTCAACCCCAAGCCACTTCGTAAGGGAGCTGGGCTAAGAGGCTCCAGCACTGGGGGTTGGGGGGGAGTGAGCACCTATTTTTTTACTTTCCTATTTTAGACATGCCCAAAGGAAGAAAGAGAAAAGGCCCTTTTCCATATCAGATATGAACAGATTAAACAACATAACTGCTGAAAAGAGAGTTGGGCTTGAGAGGTTGGCATGGCCTTAGATTTTAGCTCTCCTGAAGCTTGGCATCCAACCAAGGGCAAAATAAAAGTGGTCACTGCTGCATCTCTGTCCTTTGCACTGAGCTTCTCTGTGCTCCCATATCTCCCCATAGAGGATGATTCCTCTGTCTACACGAGGTCCTACTATCTCACCAATCTCACCAGCTAACCTGAGGTCACACTCCAAGACACAGCTTTGTCCAGCCAGCACAGGATTTCCACAGAGGAATCAAGACCAAAAACAAAACTAAAAAACCCTCTCCTTTGTTTCATGAAAAAAAAGACAAATAAGAAGTACTTTTACAGGGGTAGAGCTCCAGGGCTGATCTGCTGGTTTGGTCCTCTGTTCTAGACCCAAATCCCACCTAGCCACAAGCCTCCAGCTCGGTTCCCTTCTTTCCCCATGAAAAAATGAGCTTCCACAGATGCCCAAAGCAACATGCCACCCTCATTCTTTCCCACACACCCACCTCCAGCAGTGCACTTCACTGCCAATACTCCCCAGGTCCTGTTCTGCTCCGTCTTGTCATCTATGCAATGTCTGGCTGCTCTCTACCCTCTTTGCGGGTGGCAATCCAGCAGCCCCCAGGCCAGCAAGTTGCTGGAGCTCCACCGTCCCAGCTCAAGCGTTTCAGTTTGCACTGCTAAAGGTAACACAACACTGGGAGGGAGAAGTGTTCCCTGGCCCGAAAGGAAGAAAGGGCGGTGCATGTTCCATATTAAGGATTCAGGTTTTAAGCAGAGGAGATTAGCGTGTTTCCAGAAAAGGAGGAACTGGGGAGCAACATCTGGCCTCTTGACGCCAAGCAAGCTGAAGATTTAAGGAAGCAGCTACACAAGCTACACAATTAGGTCCTCCCAAACCATCTTCACTCATGAAAGCAGGCACAAACTCAATACTTGTATTTGCAGTCACTTCTAAAAGTGCCCCCACCATGTCAGCTTTCCGAAAAGGGGGTGTTCCAGCATCACCACCCTCCTCTGCCACTGTAATGGCCCAGGCTGCCCAACAGCCTTGCTATGCACTATGAGAACCTCACAGTGCACATTATTAGCGTGCGCAAGGGTAGCATTACTCTACTAATCAGGCCCAAAGCTGAAGCACGGAGCTCTAGGAACACTCAATACGCAATATGGATCTTTCATACTAGCTCACTGTCCCAGGAGGCAGCTGCTGAAGGCCCACAACACTACATTAAGGGGAAAGATACCAGCAAGAAAGTGACAGAAAGGAAAAGTGGTGGCACCAGCAGTGCAAGCACTTCAGGCATGTTCAGCAGAGGTCAGCTACGAAAGCAGCCAGCAAATTCCTCTCAGCTAGTACCACCATCAATGTCCCTCGAGGGTTTCTGAGGAAAGCCATAACAGAAATGAGCCCCTAGTATGCAAGTCAGAATAACCACTGGATCTTAGACAATCATCTCTGGAGCATAACCAACACATATGAACATCTACAAGGGCTCCCATCAGAAGCAGAATAAAAGCTTTATTTTGCTACAAAAGGGAAATACAGGATAGCTGCAAGGGCAATGGCAGAGATCCTTCCCATCGTCTTTATCATCCTCCCAACCCTACATGCAACACGGGACCAGCTCAATGCAAATAGCAGTGGCCTCATTACACTGACAGCAGCCGTGCTCTTGCTGCAGGGACATGAAAGGGAAAGCGGGGCCAGGGACAATATATGAAGAGCCACGGCAAATACCTTCATCTCCAGGTTCTTTCACTGTCCACAGCAGTTCCCATCAAATCCTTCCAGGTTCCCAGGTAAGATGTCATCACACGGAGCACATCTGTGTACTGCACACAATTCTTCATGCTCACATCTCCCTTTTAACCAAGTTCTCTAGTCTGGGAAAGAAATTCAGGGGAAGATGTTAGACAGCCACTTAAAATACTCAGGAACCACAGGACTGGAGGCTACAACCACCATCCAGAACCACACTGAAAGTCAGCAGTGACACAGAAACACCCAGAGCGTGCAGATCTATTGCATGCACACCACAAACAAGAGTGTTGGGGTAAGACCTACAATCAAGTGAAAACCACTTTCAACTAGAACTTGTACTTGAGTGAAACAACACTCAAAGCCTATTCTGAAGGCAAAATCTGCTGGTGAAGACCTGCTGGCTGCAATGCTCCTCAGAGCCAGGAGTCAGGTAGACCTTGGATAGGAATGCTGAGCTCAGGGCAGAAGAACTTACCCTCAGCCATGCAGCCTGTAACAGCACACCTGCAAAGCACCCCCTGCAGATCCCTCCTGCACTGAAACACGAATACCAAACCCACGGCCTGCACCGGCGCAACAGAGCAGGGCTTATTTGGTGACTCTTACTAGAAACACAGAAGAGCCTTTACAGAGTTAGTAGTCTTAACCTCTTCCCCAGTTCTAAAAGAAACCTGGGGCAACTGCAGCACATGTCCCCAAATCCTTTTAAGTAAGATATTAATCACAAGGCTGTTTAGCAAGCAAGACGGCTGCTTCAAATATGCTGCCTCCCTTCATTATCCTTCCCTGGGCAAGTTTCCAGTGTATGTGCCTGGCCTGGCATATGTTTCACTCCCCTGAGTCCAGCAGCTCAGCTTTCTGCTCTCAATAGGGAACCCAAATGCTAGACAGCTTACAGAGAGCTCCTAAGATGCTGATACCCCAAACTGCTGCCAGCTTGAACCATCCACGGAGCCTGACCAACTGCAACACAGCACAGCAAGGGGGGAAATGGAGAGAAAACAGAGAATTAAGTTTAAGCTTTACAAAGTTTGCGTGATGAAGAAAGCAACTAAGACAGTGAAAGAGAAGGAAAAAGGAAGAAAGGAGAAAGGCAACAAAAAGAAAGGAGGGCTGCTCGGTGCAAAGAGGCTGTGCAGAGCCTTACCACAGGTGCTGAGGTCCCACCAGTGTCATCTGGCACAGGTTTTCACTGGGTTAGAAATAATGCAGCTAAAACAACACTTGAGGGTTAGGTCAGAGGGCAGGAAATGAAAAAGAGCTGCACTGAAAATTAAAGCTTCTTGCTTCTCCTGGCCAACACCAGTACTCAGGTAGAGCTGCACCGCTGGGAACCACCACACCCAGTAAGGGGACAGCCATCAAAATGAGCACTTACAGATAGTCACCCAGGGGTGAGGCAGTTTGCACCATCAGCCCACAGGGCAGCTGTGGTGTAGTACAGGAAGGCTGGGTGAGTAATGGTGAGCCTGAGCCCCAGCAATTTACATGCCAGGCCTGGAAATCCCCAGGCAGCAAGCTCAGCAGAGTTGTAGGATCCCTTGCTGCAGGCTGTGGAGTTCAGGATCTCATGTGGCAGGTACAGAATACCTAGCAGAATCACAACCCTGGACTTCAGGAGGGCCAACTTTGACCTTTTCAAGCAATCACTAGGGGAAATCCCATGGGACATGGTTCTAGCAGGTAAGGGGGCCCAAGATAGCTGGCTAACATTCAAAGTCTACTTCTTTGAAGCCCAAGATAAGAACATTCCAACAGGTAGGAAGTCAAGGAAGGGAGCCAGTTACACATGGGAAGGGTTTATGTCAGAAGGAAAAAAGGGGTTCTGGGGCAGGAAATGGCAGGGCTCATTCAGAGGGCTGTAAAGAGATTTGAAGGGGGGTGGGATTGTTGCAGGGTAGGCACCCATGGGGCAGTGCTCTGGTCTTGATGAAGATCACGTGGCCTCGCACTGCCCCAGAGTGAAACTGGAGCGCTCAGCTCACTCCCCGAAATGCACACAGCATGGGGAACAAGCAGGAGGAGTTAGAAATCTGTGTTCAGTCAGGTGACTATGATCTGGTGGCAATGACAGAGACCTGATGGGACAGCTCACATGACTGGAATGTGGTCATGGACAGCTATGACCTTTTCAGGAGGGACAGGTCAGCAAAGCAGGGTGGAGGAGTTGCTCTTTACGTTAGAGAGCGACTGCAATGTATTGAGTTTTGTCCAAGAGTGGATGAAAAGAGAGTTGAGAGTTTGTGGGTGTAAATTAAGGGGCAGGTTTACATGTGTGACACTGTTGTGGGTGTCTATTACAGGCCATCACATCAGAATGAGGGAGTTGATGAGGTCTTCTACAGGCAGCTGACAGCAGCCTCACAGCTATAGGCCCTGGTTCTCATGAGGGATTTTAACTACCCTGCTATTTGCTAGAAGACCTACTCAGCCAGCCACCCCGCGTCCAGGAGGTTCCTCCAGTACATTGGCGACAATTTCCTGATGCAAATAGTGGAGGAGCACTGCTGGATCTTGTACTCACCAACAAGGAGGGTCTGGTCTAAGCAGTGACGGTTGAGGGCAGCCTTGGGTGCAGTGACCACAAGACGGTATTGAAGCACAAGACAAGAGCATTCCAACAAGTAGGAAGCCAAGGAAAGGAGCCAGAAGACCTGCGTGGCTAAACAAGGAGCTGCTGGGCAAACTGAAGAGGAAGAAGAAAGTCTATAGGTCATGGAAGGAGAGGATGGCCACTTGGGACAACTATAAGGCTCTGGTGAGAGAATGTAGAGACACAACTAGGAAAGCCAAGGCCTCCTTGGAATTAAACCTTGCAAGAGAGGTCAAGGGCAACAAAAAGGGCTGCTTCAAATACACTGCAGGTGAAACTAAAACTAGACGCAATGTAGGCCCCCTGCTGAATGAAGTGGGTGCCCTAGAGATAGAGGATACGGACAAAGCAGAGATACTGAACACCTTCTTTGCCTCTGTCTATACTTCTGGGGGCTGTCCTGATATCAATCCCCAGACTGCTAAGGACCCAGAGGAAGTTCAGGCAAGACAGGAGTTTGCCCTGTTTGATGAGGACTGCGTTAGGGATAAGGTGATCAAGCTGGATGGACACAAATCCATGGGCCCAGATGGGATGCACCCGCAAGTGCTAAGGGAGACAGCAGAAGTAATTGCTAGGACACTCTCCCTCATCTTTTCTAACTCATGGGGATCAGGAGAGGTGCTTAGGGACTGGAGGATAGCAAATGTGACTCTAATCTTCAAAAAGGGTAAGAAGGAGGACCCAGGTAACTATAGATCAGTCAGCCTCACGTCCATCCCAGGAAAGGTGATGGAAGAATTTACCCTAGACGATGTCTCCAGGCACATCAAGGACAGGAGGGTCACTAGGGACAGTCAACATGGCTTCACCAAGGGAAAGTCATGCTTGACAAACCTGATAGCCTTTTATGAGGGCATAACCAGGTGGATAGATGATGGCAGAGCAGTGGATATGGTCTATGTTGACTTCAGTAAAGCATTTGACACAGTTTCCCACAGCATTCTCACAGGCAAACTGAGCCAATGTGGTTCTACATTATTGGGTAGTGAGGTGGATAGTTAACTGGCTACAGGGTAGAAGTAGTAGTCAATGGGACAGAGTCTAGTTAGACACCTGTATCTAGTGGAGTCCCCCAAGGGTCGGTACTGAGATCAGTCCTATTCAATCTCTTCATTAATGACTTGGATGAGCATTAGAGTGCACTGTCAGTAAGTCTGTTGATGACAGAAATCTGGGAGGACTGGCTGACACCCCAGCAGGCTATGCTGCCATTTAGCAGGACCTGGACAGGCTGGAGAGCTGGGCAGGGAGAAATTTACTGAACTATAACAAGGGCAAGTTTACAGTCTTGCATCTGGGCAAGAACAACCCGAGGTACCCATATAGGTTGGGGACTGACCTGCTGGAGAGCACTGTAGGAGAAAGGGACCTGGGGTTTGGATTAGAAGGGAGGTGGTTAGAAGATCGAAAGAGGTTCTTCTACCCCGGTACTCTGCCCCGGTGAGACCACATCTGGAGTATTGTGTCCAGTTCTGGGCTCCTCAGTTCCAGGAGGACATGGAACTGCTGTAGAGAGACCAGCAGAGCTCAATGAAAATGAAGGAAGTGGAACACCTTCCTGATGAGCAAAGGCTGAGAGAGCTGGGTTTGTTTAGCTTGGAGAATGAGGGGTGACCTCATTAATGTCTATAAATATTTGAAGGGTGGGTGTCAGGAGGAACGGAGCCAGGCTCTTCTCAGTGTCATCTAGTGATAGGACATGGGGCAACGGTTGTAAGCTAGAACATAGGAGGTTCCACATAAATGTGACAAGGAACTTCTTCCCAATGAGGGTGATGGAAACAGGCTGCCCAGGAGGGTTGTGGAGTCTCCTTCTCTGGATACATTTAAAATCCGCCTGGATATGTTCCTGTGTGACTTGGTATATGTGACCCTGCTGTTGTGGGGGTATTGGACTAGATGATCTTTCAAGGTCCCTTCCAATCCCTAATGATTCTGTGCTCATGCCAGGCTCTGTGTCCTGCAAGACAGGCATTGTTATGAGAGAAACAATGCAAACAGGAGAGAAAAGGGATGCAGAGGAGCACATGTGGTTGAGCAGGCTCGCATATACCACTGTCCAGCCATGCAGCACCTTGGGGACATAACTTTTTCCAAAGTATGACAATCCAACTATGTCTCTCCCCTCCCTCCCCGAGCCTGCTGTTATATGAGACTAAAAAGTGAACCTGGAGGTTCCACCAGATACCTGCAATTTCTGCCATGGCAGTGCCTGGGTGGACACAGAGCTGGGAGAGGGAGCACAACCAGGTTAGAGCTGCTCAGCTGTCTGCCCACTCCCTCACTCTAACATGGCATGATACTCTGAAATAGTATCACACACACACAGTATCACAGTATCACAGTATTACCAAGGTCGGAAGAGACCTCATAGATCATCAAGTCCAACCTGTTACCACACAGAGCTCAAGGCTAGACCATGGCACCAAGTGCCACGTCCAATCCTGCCTTGAACAGCTCCAGAGATGGCAACTCCACCACCTCCCTGGGCAGGCCATTCCAGTGGCCAATGACTCTCTCAGTGAAGAACTTTCTCCTCACCTCAAGCCTAAATTTCCCCTGGCGCAGCTTGAGGCTGTGTCCTCTTGTTCTGGTGCTGGCTGCCTGAGAGAAGAGAGCAACCTCCTCCTGGCCACAACCACCCCTCAGGTAGTTGTAGACAGCAATAAGGTCTCCCCTGAGCCTCCTCTTCTCCAGGCTAAACAATCCCAGCTCCCTCAGCCTCTCCTCGTAGGGCTTGTGCTCAAGTCACCAGCCTCTCTGGGAGCTGAGATGATCAAGGTGACATGCACCTTTCAACACAGCAGGACAAGACTGCCTGCTCAGGAGTGTATCTGGTGATGTAGCAACTTCCAGATGTGCTGTAGGATGGGCAGCATTCCTCAGCAGAGCTCAAATCCTCAGCTCTTGTTCTACAAGCCACGAGCATCAGTAATGAGGTCCCCCTGACTTCTGATCAAAGCCTGAATTTGACATTATTCATTAATAGAGCATTTCTACAGGGCAAGCATGTGCACTGCCAGTAACACTAGCAGGGATTGCTGGAACAGAAGATACCTTGGAAGATGCCAAGGTTAAATAAGGACCCAAAATCACCTCCTCATACACTGCAATACTGTAAAAATTACCATTTGTCTACCATTAATTCTTCACTCATCAGACACAAGATATGTATGGAAAGGTACTGAAGGATATTGAAAGTTCAGTACAGCCCAGGTGACTATCTGCCTGATCAGAATTAATTAACAGCCTAGAAACATCCAGTTGTAGCCTGACTGTTTAGCCTGGAAAAGAGAAGGCTGAGAGGAGACCTTACTGCTCTCTAAAACTACCTGAAAGGACATTGCAGAGACGTGGGTACTGGTCTCTTCTCACAAGTAACTGGTGATAGAATGATAGGGACTGCCTGCAAGCTGCACCAGGGGAAGTTTAGATTGGATATTAGGAGAAACTTTCTCACTGAAAGGGCCATCAGGCCTTGGAACGGGCTTCCCAGGAACACAGTTGAGCTGCTATTCCTGGACATGCTCAAAAGCTGCATAGATGTGGTGTTAGGGAACATGGCTTAGTAGTGGGTCTGGTAGTGGACCTGGTAGACTAGGATATATAGTTGGACTCAATCTTAAAGGTGTTTTCCAAGCTAAATGAATCTATGATGCTATGATTGCCTGACAGCTGCTTTGGCAGAGGAAAACATCCTCCTGTGTTCTTATAAAAGAAATGGTGTTTGTTTATTGCTTAATTGTGAATGACGATTCATTCCCAAATAAGAAATCATGCCCCCACAACTCTTCAACAACAAATTAATCAACAGGCTGTCTGTCAGGTTAATTACAGTTAAATAGAAAATGGTTAAATCACTGCAGAGCAGACACCTCCCACCAGTCCCCAGGCCAGGCAGCACCTCAGTTCCCTCTCAACAGCAGCTCTGCCCAAGGTGCCTGCATAACTGGGAGGGACCATCACATGCTGCAGTGTCCCACTAGGGAATAGGGACAGGAATACACATCACCACTACCTGAGACAGCTGCACCCTCTGCACATAGAATCCTAGAAGCACTGTGGTTGAAAAAAAGACCTCTAATGTTAAAATTCAACCAACAATCAAACACCACCATGTCCACTCAACCACCACACTGCCAAGTGTCACAGCTACATGTTTTTTTGAACACTTCCAGAGATCACACTATCACTCTGGTTGGAAAAGACCCCTGGGATCATGGAGTCCAACCATCCACCCTACAAGTTCACCCCTAAACCACATCCCTCAACACCTCATCCAAATGATCTTTAAACACATCCAGGGATAGTAATTCAACTACCTCCCTGGGAAGCCCATTTCCGTGCTTGACCAACCTTTCTGCGAAAATATTTTTCCTACTATTGAGTCTAAACCTACCCTGTTAGAACTTGAACCCAGCCCTCTTGTTTTATCACTAATTGCTTGTGAGAAGAGACCAGCACCAACCTCTACATAATGTCCTTTCAGGCAATTGTAGAGAGTGAGGAGGTCTCCTCTCAGTCTCAGCTCTTTCAATCTTTCACAGAATCATAGAATCATTATGGATTCGAAGGGACCTTGAAAGATCATCTAGTCCAATCCCCCTACAACAGCAGGATCACCTAGACCAAGTCACACAGGAACACATCCAGGCGGGTCTTGAATATCTCCAGTGAAGGAGACTCCACAACCAACCTGGGCAGCCTGTTCCAGTGCTCTGTCACCCTCACTGTGAAGAAGTTCCTTCTCAGGTTGATGTGGAACCTTCTGTGTTCCAGCTTAAAACCATTGCCCCTCATCTTATCACTAGATAACACCGAGAATAGCCCGGCTCCATCCTCCTGACACCCACCCCTCAAATATTTGTAGACATTAAAGAGGCCACCCCTCAGTCTCCTCTTCTCCAAGCTAAAGAGACCCA